>JAOWBB010006956.1:0-15058 GCA_028565995.1 Ricinus marginatus
GCTTTTCCTTGTTAACCCGAGCACGTTGAAAACCATTCGCCTCCCAAAATGCAAAAGTACACTGGATAACTTTCATAGAAAAAACAACGTGATTTGTTTTTTTAAACTATGTATGTGTTTCATTTTGGGATATGTGACAAAGTAATTTTTTTTTTTTTTTTTTGGTCCCTTTTCGATGACCGAACTTGGGTTAGTTCGGGCAATTTGCATGAAATGGCACATTTCGATTTGGCCGGTTACGTTGCCGCGAATTAAAAGATGCGATTTCATCTTGTGCCACGGCGATGCAAGGCACTCATGTAAGAATCGATTTTTTTTCCCTTCTCTCTCTTTCTCTCTCTCTCTCTCTCTCTCTCTCTCAAGTTTCTGCCCTGGAGAAATTGCTTTTCCTTCTTTATATTTAACACTAAAAAGGCGTTATTCGCCATTATCACCGCTAATCCTTTTAGTTTCTCCTTCGCCGCGCGTAAAGTGGAAGGAAGCTTTCCAGACGGGGACGGCAGAGCATTAAAGATAACGCAAACAACGCCATTGACGATGACTAATATCGAAGGAAAACCCTCGATTGGACGGAAATAACTTTATGATCTGCCATTTTGAAGCAACCCATATAATTCCATGAACGACTCCGCGTTAACTTTCCGGCCCAGTGCTGGAAATAAAAAAAGATGTTAAAAATTTTCCATTAAAGTTACTATCGGAGAATGGGTTTTCGGGCCGGAGTGCCGAGAGCAGTGGCGGCTCGTGCGAAAGGAGCATCTCGGCCTCGGAACCCGGTAAAACGCGGCCTCGTCGCCGAGCCATAAATCCGCCTCCCGGTTTACGGCCGCCACTCGGGTAATGGCATCCAAGCATAAAAATAATAATTTAAGGAGTTGATTTTGATTACATTCCGATCTCCTCCACAATCACGGACGAATAAAGCCGTGGTGGGGAGAGAGAGCCCTAAAACGTGTAACTAATATTTCACTTAATGCCTCCGACATGTTCCGTTGTTGAATGCTTATGCTAAAGATGGAGGAACCATAAGGTCGGGCCGTTAAATTTTTCCCCTCCTCCTCCATGTCACGCGCCCGGGAAACCCGCTTGCCCATCCGGAAGGAAGGGGAAAAAGGTTTCCCGTCGTTTTCTGCTGCCACGACCGGTTTTTTTCGATTTTTTTTCTTCTCACTGACCAAGATTCGCCCTCGGGAGAAGACTTACTGACATTTTCCATGTTCCTTCGAATGGTTTTCCTTTCGAATAAATATTATGTTGACCTTTGACTGTGCGGCAAGGGTGTTTAATGATTGTCTCACGATTTTGATTTTGGTATTTTCGGCAATGTGTAAAAGGTATTCACGGATTTCCGCATTTGTAACGGCAAAAAAGGGATTGGCTCACAAAAATTTGCCTTAAAAAAAAAAAAAACAGCGTCCTTTAACCGTTCGTGAAATGGTGCGAAACTTCTGCCGATCGTTCGTTCCCATTTTCGTGACTTTAGCATATTTTCCTTTTTCCAGGTGCTTTGTGGGTGTGTATAGTATTGAATCCGCACTGCAGCAACCAAGAGAAGCAGCACTGGAAGTGCCTGTTAGAAAAATGGTCATCGATTGACGTCTGCCCTCAGGAGGACCCCGATTTCAGACCACAACCTCCGCCTAGACCAGATATGGTAAGGCCTGGTAGAAAATTGGAAGAAAAGAAAACTATTTTTGTTCATAGATCCATTTGCTTGTGAATAAGTTGCCAAAGAATTCTGTCCCGGTTATTCTCGCCAATTTCTCCTGCCAAGCATTTTTATTTATTATTTTTATAAAAGCGGTTTAAATCCTTTTTTTCCTTTTTTTCGCCTCTTGCTTTTAAATGAAATTAAAATGAGAGAATCTTATTGCGGGGTGTCGAAAGAGTGTTCGTTTTCCCTTCGTAAGCGAATTCGATCGAATGAACTTTTTTTCCAATTTTTAGTATCACAGACATTCGGGAATGTTCGACTCATCCGACAGCAGCTCAGACGACGATGTGCCACCACCTTTTAGAGATTATAGATCACGTGATCGGGAGAGAGACAGAGACAGACCTTCGAGATATCGAGATCGAGATAGAGAGGATCGAGAGCGCGATAGGGATAATCACAGAGATCGGGACAGATATAGAGAAAGACAGTCGAATTCTGCTGTTCCGAGGACGATTTTTCACAGGTTCGCTGGGCCTTCTCCATTCTTTCGGGGCTTTGGGGCCATTTTTTGTCTGATCCAACGTGAAAAATTTGCCCTAATGCTTTCAGAGCCCTCGATGCCGTTTCCATGTCTTGGGACAATCTTCATTTAAAACACATTCTCTCAAGTGATACTTACTGCAGTCACATTCCTGAAAGTTCCTTGATATCCGGTAGTTTCAACTCCCAGGGTCAGCCTCTGTGGCACGGTAAGTGGCGCGACGGTTGCAGAGTAACTCGACGGTGGAAGGAGTCACGTGTGAACTAATTGTACGTTTTCATTTAGAACCTCTGGCAACGTGTGCGGCGAGAGTCGATGCCCTGAGAAGCCATGGTCATCAGGAAGCGGCTTTGAGATTGGCTGTCGCTGTTGTAAGAACGATGAAGCAGCAGCAGCTGGCGAACCAGCGGAAGTGGCACGAAAGTCAGCAGCAGCTTCGGAACGCTCCCAGCACCAGCGGTAACAGTCATTTTTCCTCGTCGTCGGGTTCGTCATCCTCTGGGTATGTCTTGCATTCCTTTATGTTAACCGTGTTCTACTTATTGAAACTTGAATGAAAGGTTTTTTTTTTTTTTTTTAAATTTCCGGCAGAAAATCCATTAACAATCCATGTACTTCGCGATGCACCGGAGCTCCATGCTGTAAAAATGATCCGGGAAATCACTATCAGCAATCGAACAGTTTTGCCAACATTCCTTCCACGGCTTTCATGAGCTCTTCTTCAGGGTTGAATCACAGTAGCTGCTGTCATCATCACGGTGGTTACGGCCACGGTGGATACCATCATCACGGCAGGTGCTGCAGCGGCTGCAGCTACGTGTGTAACGGTCACTACGGCCCGAGATGCTATAGGAATCAAAGTAATTTGTACAGTGCCGATAACGGAAGCGAGGAAGGTTGGGTGGGTCATCCTCTCGATCCCGTGGGTTGCCTGTTTGACGTTCTCGCAGATGCTTCTCTTGTGGTGGACGATCAGGCGCCTCGCGTTCCTACCTACTTCGGTATAGTTTCACGTCTACGATTCTCGATTTGATCTCTTACGTGAGAAGAAACGCTACACAAAAATTATCCTGTTCGCAGATCCGGTCGGCGAAGAGGGATCCAACGTTCCTCCAAGGTATCAGCACATAGCTGTCGTGGGTACACGGGATCGTTCCGAGACATATTTGTCGCTAGCTGTGGAAGTTGCCCTCATAGGTTTGGGTCAGCAGAGAAAGATGCCTACCGGACTTTATGCTCAGGTTTGTCTATTTCTCATAATTTCGCTCCATCTTATTACTTTACTAAGGATTTCGACTGACTTTATTCCATTCTATTTACAGGAAAAAGCGTGCAAGCAGGAAGATCGTTTAATTGCAAAACTTCAGGAAATAGAATTGGACAATATACTGGTGTCCGTCTTGCGCCGTCAGGCAATTGTATTACTGGAAGGAGGCCCCACTAGCGGTCTCGGTCTCGGCATTCATCCCGAAAGTATTCCCATGCATACATTTGCAAGGTTCCTTTTTCTAGCTCTCCTTAATTATTATCCCGATCTTGCTTACGAAGTTGGACTAAGAGCCATGAGGTTAGTCATAATTTGCGATGTCCTAATGAATTTTTCATTAGAACGTCATTTCATTTTTTAATTTAATGCATTTTCCATGTAAAACCATCTTTCTTTTGCAGGTTACCAATTTTAGAAGAGCGGGATGAACACGATGACGCGACGGGCATGTCTTCCCTTGTTTTAAGCCGTTATCCTAGATGGTTTACTTTAGGTCATATAGAGACGCAGCAATGTTTGTTGGCTTCGACAATGCTCAGCGCTGCTAAAGGCAAGAAAAAGATCCGCGTTTTCATTCAGCATAGCTCGGAGCACTTTACAAATATAATTCAATGATTTTCCTTTCAGACTGTGTTTTGTGCGCTGGGGAAGTTTTGCGACTGAGGACCGTTCTCGAGTCCGCTCAGCAGCACATCCATAGCTCATCTCACCTTTTTAAATTGGCTCAGGATGCGTTTAGATTCGCCACCCCAGAGAACGGGAGCAGGCATCCGACTTTATTAAATGTAGCATTTGAATTAGGATTACAGGTTCGTAGCATTTTGAGATGTTAACGGTTTCGTGCTCATTAGCTTTGAATGTACGATGCCTTGCATCACGGAACAATGCTAACTTGCAGGTTATGAGAATGACTCTGTCGTCCCTGAACTGGAGGCGGCGGGAAATGGTGAGATGGCTTGTGACCTGCGCGACTGAAGTTGGCGTCGAAGCTCTCATCTCGGTTATGCAAAACTGGTACCAGTTATTCACACCCACCGAGGCTACGGGGCCGGTTGCCACCACCATCATGTCACATTCTACGATTATGAGACTGAATCTTAGTTTGGCGCAGCAGGAGGAATTGTCTGCCTGCGCCAGAAACTTGGCTTTACAATGCGCTACCAAGGTATGGTCGGGCCTGATTAGCCTTCCCGGGGTTCTAGCTTTATGTTCCCGATTGTTCTTTCGTCGGTGTTCCATAAAATCTCATGCTGCCGGTTGCTTTCAGGATCCGCCAAATTGTGCCTTGAACGCGCTGACACTTTGCGAAAATGATAAAATAGCTTTCGAAACTGCTTATCAAATTGTGATCGACGCTGCCAGCCTTATAATGACCTCGTCTCAATTGTTCACAATAGCCAGGTATATGGAACACAGAGGTTATCCGACGAGGGCGTACAAGTTGGCTACGCTCGCCATGAAAAATGTGCACTTAGCTTACAATCAGGTAATGCGTCAAATGCTTTTCGGACAGGTACATGCAAACGCGTGTGCCCCCACTTTTCTATTTCTTATCTTTTTTCAAACATTTAAATCGTTTTCCAGGACACCCACCCCGCTATAAACGATATTCACTGGGCGTGCGCTTTGAGCCATTCCCTTGGTAAAACGGAACTGTCGAACATGATACCTCTTCTCGTGAAAAACGTGCAGTGTGCCACCGTTCTTTCGGACATTCTAAGGCGGTGCTCGATGACCGCTCCCGGACTCTCTTGTCAGCATCCCGGCGACGGAAAGCATCACCACCATCGGCAGCGTGGGAGCTTCGGAAGCGCCGCCAAACCCCTTTCCTACGACAGACCACCCCTGAGGCCTCTGCTCGAGGCAGCCGTCGCCGCCTACGTCAATACCACGCATTCTCGTCTAACGCACATATCCCCACGTCACTACACGGATTTCATAGACTTCCTCGTCAAGGCCCGTGACACGTTCATTCTCGCCCATGACGGGCATGCCCAGTTCCAGCACTTGATAGAAAACATGAAAATGGCCTACAAGGGTAAGAAGAAACTGATGCTGCTGGTGAAGGAACGTTTCGGCAGATCGGAGTTTCTGTAGGGACATCTCCGCTACTCCTTCCTTCGATTATTTCCTTTACCAATCTTCGATCCCACTTTTGTAGATAGATGAACTTTATGTCATTTTATAGCTTATATTGTATTGTTTAAGCCAGCATTGCCTATCTTTCTTTTTATGTCGAAGAATTTTTTTAGATGTAAGTCTCCGCTTCGAATATGATCTCATAGTAAAAGAGACTGCCGAACTGATGTAGAACGGAATTTCGGGGAAGAAAATGTGGGAGGGTGTCGTTTATGAATCATCTTTACAAACTTTTCGACCGTTGTGGAAATGATTCAAACCATCGCAACTTGCAAAATCAATCTTCTACGTTTTGTTTACAGCAACCCTTATTTCAAATTTCATTACAGAATCCTCCTTTCACTCTTCATACATCGACCATAAAAAAGATAGGTTTGTTTCGAACTATCTCCTAAGAGTATTAGAAAATATTTTTTTTTTTTTTTAAATCGCGAGTGCCACCTCCTTCATAAGTTGGCAGTCATTTTAGTGTATTAAGTGAAATAAGACAGATAAAAATTTTTTAAGACCGGTTTTTTTGGAGACTCAAATATTGTATCAACATTATCCGAAATTGTAAATGCATGTTCATATGTAAATTCGCAATGCGTGTAACTTGCGGAATGTTAACTTCAAATTTTAATAAAAAGTTGTCCTATTTCTTTTTTCTTCCTTCACTTGACGACTGTAAATAATGAAGAAAAAAAATTACTTAAAGTATGAAATTAAAAAAAAAAATATATATATATAATATTTTAATTAATATTTTCGTCTGTAACATGTACAAATAGAATTTACGTATGAAACGTACAAATTCTTGGAGAAATGATTAATGAATAGTTACCTTATAAAGAGCGCATGTCTGGATAATCTATCACCTCTTCTGTAGATTAATAAATTTATAATGAAAACTTTGAGTATGTACAGATGCATGATTAAATTTTATGTAAAAACATGATGAGTGGATAAGAAAAAATGATATATATGTTTTTTAAATTTGAAGCCGTTTGTATCTTCTGACGAATATTTATCCGTGAATCGTACTAAATATTAAATGCTATAATTAACAATTTAACGATAGGAATTAACTACATAACTATGACGGTTGTTACCAATTCTTTTAACTGCTGCTCTAATGTTTGTAATGGAGTTACTAGATAATCAAAACCTTTTTTTTTTTTAAAAATGAATGAACTTTTTCAATGATAATTTCCATTAATCCTGCCACATCGCTCCCATAATTTCATTTGATTCAGCTTTTAACCTGAGTATTTCTGGTTCGCCATGGATCTGTTTGGAATCATTCCTAACCGATGTGCAGGTTGGAAGAGCTAACACATAACATCAGGACGTGTTAAAAAATTTCTTTTTCTATCCGGCAGCGCTCGCATTTCTCCTAAAGTGCTCGTTTAAGCCTTCAAAACGACCGGATAATGTAATCAAAAGTAATTATATTAAATGATAATAATACAAATAATTTAGCTAATAAAAACATTTTGTACAAAGTTGTATATGATTTGATAAAATTGAGGAAAAGAAAAAGAAAGTCTTCGATTAGATATAAAGAAGTAAATAGTAAAACTGAGAAATCGATGCCAGTGAATGAATTTTATGTTTATATTTAGTGTATAATTTATGAGTGGATGGATAAATTGACGCATTTTTCTGTTTTGTATACCCAACCCTTTTTGCCTTTAACCCATTCCCATTTTCCCTTTTTTTCCTAGTGATCGTCATTGTTTGTCCTTGTGTCGTTATGGAACGTTGTTCATTAAACCAAAGATATTTTATTAGGTTCTTTTTTTTACTTTTTTCTCTTTTTTTAACGGCCTTTCCTGACCCATCGAATGATGCAACAAAGAATTGTTCTTGGGCTTTTAAGGAGTGCCAACTATCGAAATTGAATTTCTCCGCCTCCGAGACGATGGAACGCCTTAAATGTTGTACATCGTTCGTTGTTACCCTTTTTTTTTTTTTCTTTTTTTTTTTTTAATTCTCATCTTATTTTAGTAAATGTATATTATTTTGTAACACGATCTCTGAAAATTATAATTAGCATACTCTTGGTGCACTAGTGTTCTTTCGGGCTCATTTAGGATCGAACTTCAATGAAAACTTTTAAAAAAATATGATACTTTTGTCATACTGCATTTAAATGAAAATATATGTAAAGTTTCATCAAAACTTGTATATTATTTAAAGTGAAATATAGATTATTGCGAAATTGTAAGAGTTAATTTAATCGTGTCCTAAAAAATATTAAAACATTTTTTCATTTAAAAGAGTGAAGAGAAAATGATGAACTGAATTGTTTGAAAATACAATGTGTTAACTTCATTATTTAAATTCTTTGATGTTGAGCTTAATATTTATATTTAAAATAAGGATGAATTAAGATAAATTGTGATTAAAATTCAAGAATTTCTCAAATTTACGGTCTATTCAAATGGTGGGATGTGGTAGTAATTCAGTTGTTGGGGAGAACAAATTTTTAAATATAAGATGATCATATTCAAGGAATGATTTTTTTTAGTTTAATTATAAATAAATGCGCAATTTCTCGTATCCAGGTGTTCTAATTGTACATTAAAATCCCAATTTTTATACTAATGTAATGTAATTAATAGTGTTAAAATTGTTAGGAATCATAATATGGCAATAATAATAATTATTATTAAAATTTGTAATATATTTTTTTTCCCGCTAAATTCAGAGTATATGAAAACTCAGGTAATAATCCGAAGTTAAAAAATATCGGAAATTGAACTTTTTTTTAGTAATTGTTATAAGAAATTAACTGAAATCCATGAAATAGTACTGGCAATAGTAATGTCACAATCAATAAGTAATTCAGATAAAATTTGTTTGATCAATTATTTATACCTTTATACCAACGTGGGAGAGCATTTGTAATGAGATATCCGATGCCACGAAACTGAATGCTAAAGGCACGGCAAAACCGTTAAGATTCATAAGGTTGTACGATCTAAGCGCATAGTAGTTTTAGGGTTTTAATCTTTCATTTATTTTGTTCAGCGGTTATAATTATTTCATTTTAAGTAATGAAGTATCACCTTTAAAGATGAGTTCATCAGAGCCAAACCTAGAAATAGTAAAAAAATTGACTTTAATAACTAACGAAATAATAAAACCTGAGCCTCAGTTTAGCAGTAAGTAATGGATCAAGAATTGAAGTTTAGATTTTGTTTCAGCCTATTTATTTTTTAAACCAATCGGTGAAAAATTTTAATTTACTTGAATTTAATTTAATATTTCTTTTACTCACTGCTTTCTCTCAGATTTCAGTAAATATTTAGTCAATCACTTTCATAGTCAGAGCGATGAAAAAAAGGCACTCGTCCATCTTACAAATTCGCATGGTGTGCAGCTCAGAAATGATTTAAAATACTGGACAGATACCAGGTTTATATATTGTCCTTAAGTAATTCATTTAATTGGTCAATCGAGTATTTACTTAGTAAAAAGTAAATTTTGTTAAAAATAAAAACTATATATAATGAATTATTGAAATTGAAATTTTCAAGGGAGGATTTTTCTACTGAAGATATCAAAAAAGAAGGGCCAATTCTTGAATATTCCCACTTGAGTTTGTTTGCTAGTTTTGATGAGATTCTTGATAAAATCAGGGAATTACCAGAAGGTATTAATTTTTAATTGTTGGAATATTAATATCAAGATAAATAAATTTGACTTTCTATGAACCAATTATTGATTTCCTTTTTTTATTTTCATTTAATATTAAGAATGGACAGTGGTTCAGATTTCCAGGGAATTTAGTCCTCAAGTTGTGTTAAAAGGATTCAGTGAAAATTGGGATTCTGGCATATATATAACAAGATTTGTTTGTGGAAAATTAGCTCAGAGGTATTGTATTATTATTTCAAAAACAATTATATCACTATATATAATGAATAATTGATATGTCTGTTAACAACAGAAATATCAAATCACTTACCCAAAATATAATAAAATATTTCAATTATTAAAATCAATAATATGAATGAATTATTTTAGGCTTCATCCATATTATATTCATATTAAATCAGGAAATCATACAGAAGAAAATTTGATGCTGCTACTTAAGGATCTTATTAAAATTAGGAGAAACTATTTCACTTCTGGTGGCACTTCCAGGAAAATAAAAGAAGAATATTCAACTACTGATCCAGGGCTTATGGTATGAACTTGCAAAACTATTCTTAATGGTATATCAATTTTGAAGCCAAAAAATTATTTAAATTTTCTGATTGTGCAAAGTTAGTGCCACTTATATTGTACATTTTTTATTTTCATGCTTCTTTATTACATCATATAGATCCCTTTAATGTAGCTTTTAACAATTCTAATTTCACCATATTAGAATAAAGCAATTAATCCAAAATTATATAATACTTAAAATGGCACATATTTTTAAAAAAATATGAATATTTATACACCAAAATTATCACATTAATTTTTTTTTATTCCATTTCTTATCTTACTTATTCAGATATTTTGATATGGTGGTGGTGCAAAATTTTTTTTTATTTGATTCTAATTTTGGTGGTTATATAAAAAGTAAACAATTCATGAATAATCTCTTTCAGAAATTAGTTTATGAGGTGGAAAGTCACTGGCTGAAGCAGTGGCGGTGTCTGTTAGGAGGTAGATTGGAAGACAGAAACATGGAAGAAGAAACTATTACTCTAGTTAAAAATGCATTAGATAGCTTTCAGAAAAAAACCAAAAGGAAGATTAGGTATGAATTAATTTTTAATTTAATAATAATAATGCAAAATTTTTCTGCTTATTTTTCAAATTATTAACTTTTGAGTTTTAATTAAGAAAATCTTATCATAACAAAATTTGCTGTCTTGTAATGAATCAAAAAAAATTTAAGATTAAGATCTAATTTTTAAATTATGAATAGAACAATTATCAGTTTTATTTTGTTTTGTTGTATTATTTTTTTTAATTTCCAAATTTTTTATTTCACATGAAAAATGTAAATTAAAGATTTTAACTGCTTTTAGATTAAATGAAAAGACATTTGACATTGTCTATCAAGTGACATTAACAGCTCACTGCATGAAAAACAATGAGATTTTAAAGGCTTTAAGTTATGCGTTGTTTAATTGTGAATTGGAGAAAGAGAGCGCACTGTCTTTCCTTGTAGAGGATTTAAAAGCGATTAATTTGAGAAACTCTTGTGCAGTAAAAAGAGCAGAAAAAAGGCCAGTGATATTGATCGTTGATAATGTGGGTAACCAAAAATTTTAAATGAAATTTATAATAGCAAGGAAGCGGAAAATGAAGTTTACGAAAATTCGTTATTTGTATATTTTTAGGCTCTTGAATTGATACCTTGGGAAATGCTTAATGTATTAATGAATCAGCCAGTTTGCAGAGTTTTATCTCTTCATCTGCTTTATGGTTTATTCAAGTATCATCAACCGAATATAATTGACGGATATAGGTATTTCTACTTTAGATTGATTTTAAATTTTGTTTTTCTTCAAATTTTTTATAATTTTCCAAATGATCTTTGACAAGTGTCATAAGATTGTGCAGTTAAAAGTTTGGTAAGTAATAATAAATATATGCCAAAAAGAATTTGGTACGACTAAAAGTTGAGTATATTGCTTATATTTAAAACGTTATTCGTGGATTAATTACTAAACTCTAAAATAAAGAATAAAAAATTTAATTATTATTACGTAAAACGTATTAGAAGAGAAATAAATGAATAGACTAATGAGAATCTGTCTATATTTAGTTTATAAGTCTGTATTTAGATGATTCAAGTTTGATTAATATTTCATTTTAATATTTATTATAGAAGGATAAAAATTGATTCTGGATTCTGCTTAATCAATCCAAGCAAAGATTTAAATGAATGTGAAAAAGAAATGACCTTATTTCTAAGGAAGCAAATGCCTTGGATTGAAACCGAAATTGGAAAAATTCCTGATCCAAAAGATCTGGTTTCAAAATTTCAAGATTACAATATATATTTGTAAGTCATTTTAATTTGTTTATTTCTATCTTTAAGAAGTTTTCATTATAGAAATCAATGTTATATAATATTCGTTAGTCATATATAGACATTATAAAAATTGTCCAGAGCAAGTAAGTGTCTACCTTGTATTGTCATGAGTAATGACAATACAAACCATTACTTGATATTAATTAAATTTAATGGTTAAAATCATTTATTAAAATAAATAAGATTATGGGCAATTATGCGAAAGGAATTCTTCAGGGCGACATAGTATCACATGAATTTAAGGGAACTTTTTTCGTTCCAGCTATTGCGGACATGGATCCGGAATGCAATATTTAAAACCGAGTGACTTGAAAAAAGCGATTGTTAAGGGTTTGGTTTTATTATTTGGATGTTCATCGAATTTGCCGAAAAATGCGGGTGGAAGGACGCCTTACCACAACGATACCTACACGTACTTAACAAATGGTTGCCCTTGTTTAATTGGTTGTATATACGATATAACATCATCGGATGCCGATAGAGCATGCAAAGAAATGTTGTTAGGTTTTTTACCCACACTAACAAAAGAAGGTAAAAAATGAAATATATAAATTTAATTATAATTTATTTAAATTTATTACCTTATAATTGAGCCTTGATCTTAAACCAAAGGTTAACTTGTTAATATTTATTATTAACGCTGTTGGAATGAAATCTATAACATGACATAAATTTCGCGCTGTTGAAAGGATAATTTTATAAAACATTATTATTTTTCTTTATAGTACATAATTTCTTAATTAGAGACATAAATTCATAACTTGAAATTAACTTTATTGGAAAAATTTTTATTGACCTATTCAGTGTTTAATAATTAATTTTTCAAATATACTTCAATAAATTTTCCAAGATATTTAAATAACGCATTTTTATTTTTTTATTATTACTTTGGCATTAAATTTTTCCCCAAATTTTTTCAGGTTCTAAATTTTCAATAAAAATGCCAGAACAAACGGATGTTTTAAAGAGTGTAGTTGGTGGTAAAATATCTTGTACAAAATATTGGTCACAATGTTCTCTAGTAGCAAGAGGAATACCCTGCAAAACGGAAAAGGGAAATTTAATAATTTCACACTTTTAAATGCAAAAAGCTATTTGGGGGCTATGGAGCTCTGCATTAAAAAAATGAAAATTTGCATATAGTGGAGGCTCATAAATATCTATTTAAAATGTTATGTTTCCAACATGTAAATTATTTTTATATCATTTTTGTTGAATAAAATTTTTTCTTGTAAAACAGATGTTTTAAGATCTTTAAAAATATTAAAAAGCCTTCGGCGGTTTTATTTTGTGATCGTTATGACCTAATTTTTTTTCGAATGTGGTTTTGATGTCAAATTTTTTCACTTGTTTTTCTGCGGGGCTTTGCTGTTAGCCTATCACATTTGTTAGCGATGGGAACGATTCGGGACCGAGGAAGAAAGGTGACTGTGAGAAGAATTGGAGTAAATAAAAACTTCCTTGACTGGGAATTTGTTGGAAGGTTGACGTTAGTCTCTGTTCGTTTTTGTACAAAATTGAGATTTTTATTTAGTCCGCCGTATTAGTTTTTTATTTCGGAGTTACTGAACGGCATTTATTAATAATTAATATAATTTATTTCGTATTTATGAAGTAAGCAATGTCAATTATTTTGAAATATAAAAAAAATGTTCCTACAACATGAAATGGCTTTTTGGTTTTCGTCCCTTCATTTTGCGCCTCTCAGCGTTCTTTTAATTTTTCCTTTAAGTTAGTGAAGTCCTATGCGAACTTGCGGGAACAGTCCTAATAATTTCTCTTATATCAGCGCCTCGTATCAGTAATTTTTAACTATAAACTGCCGAATTTCCGCCATTGTTTTTTAGTATGTTAGTCAACTAAATTTACTCATTTGATGCTGGAGGCTTTGCGAATTTATACTTTATTATCGAATTTAAATGTTGCTTCTCTTGATTCGTATTATGCAAAGATAAATGTACATTCAAGTATTATTTGATATTATAGTTAAGTAAAATAAATTATTTAAACTAAACACGTTTACCGTTGTCTTAGAGTAAATGAATGTAAAGCGTTATCATTCGTTTTCATTGCAGACGAAAGTTTTTATTTTTTAATCATCACTTAACGTTTATGTTTATCACTAATACGTTATATAATTTTTTATGATATCTGGTGCGAAAAGAAATAGGAGAAGTGGTTTTGGAACTCTCTAATCCAGTTGCTAAGTCCAATTTTTATTGATCAAACAATGATATTAAAACTGGGTCGATGGAAACTCTTTAAGCACTTGACAGGAGATAGTTTGAAATGCTGTAGGATTCAATCTGCGACTTTCGCGCACCAAATTAAAAATATTAAAATAGATTATTGCCTTACGAAAAGTGTCGAAGTACCGAAGTTTGTAGAGTTCATCACTCCATATTCCAACTTTTTTATGAAATACTGCAGTTCGTCGGAAGGGTAAGAATAAAAAAAAATTTTCATATTAAATTATTTTTGTAATAATATTTATACTATGCGTTTTATTTTATTATCTAAAGGAAATTGGATAGACTGACATTTGAAACCATTTGCACCGAAACTTTGGACTCATTAACCGAGTATTTTGAAGAACTGGTTCAAACTGTGCCCCATTTTAAAAATGCCGATGTTACCTATAGCGACGGAGTGCTCAATGTTTTCTTAGGTATGATCTTACAAAGTCTAAAATTCAAGTATTACGCCAAAAAATTAATGTCAATAACCAATGAAAATGAAATAGAAACTTGGAAAAATGTTTATGCAAAATTTAAAAAATGGAATTATTATTAATAATTCAATTTCTTAATTAAAGACAAAATTGAACAGTTAGAAATTTCTTTTGCAATTAAATAGTTGCATAAAAGAAAATTGAGGATAAGAATTAATTTCAGTTTTATTGGAAAATTATTTTTTAAATTTTTGCTTTTAGGCAAACCATTTGGAACTTATGTTATTAATAGACAATCTCCTAATCAGCAAATTTGGTTGTCAAGTCCAGTAAGTGGTCCTAAAAGATATGACTATGTTGGAGGAACTTGGGTATATAAACATGATCAAACAACATTACATTCCCTGTTAGATAAGGAAATTGAATCAATTATTCAACAAAAAGTAGAATTTACAAAAAGGTGTGCCTATTCCAAATGTGAAAATATTTAAAAGAAAATTATCTAAATAAATTATTATTAACAATTAAGTAGTGGACCACTAAATTGAAATAATGGAGATTATAGAAGAAGGAAATCTTTTAGATAGAGTCCAGATTCTTCTGCAAAGAGACTTAGATTATTATAACCAGCATCAAACAGTTCTTCAAGAAACTTTATGTACAGGAATAGTTGGAGGTTTGTTAGGTATGTCTGTGAAATTAATTTACACCAAAATTAATGCAAATTCTTTTATTATAATACAGTTTATGGTTAAAAA
>JAOWBB010006957.1:0-15052 GCA_028565995.1 Ricinus marginatus
AATCCCGTTTCGCGGTACAAAATTTTCGGGCCCGACGCCGATGCCACATCTTTTGCTCGATTTTCCCGATGAAAATTTTCCGTGCCTTTCCTGGCCTTCTGCGGTGGAAGTCGGAAAAGGACAACAGCAAACATCCCACATTTCCTTTTGCCATTCAGAGCGAGTTTTCAAGATTTCCTCCTCGGGGACCCCGCCCGTTTTGCAAAAGTTTCCAAGTTTCCCCGCGAAAGCAGATTGCATTGCCTATGGGGGATTTACGTGTCCCGCACTTTGGCCGTTCTTTGTTCTCCTTTCTTCTCTCCAGTTGCCCTGCCCGCTCTTCTTTCGGCACTGTACTTATTAACACTTCAAGTGCTCTCTGATTTCCAAATGTTACGAACGGGCAAGGGTGAAGAGCGCACGACGATCCGTTTTTAAAAGCGATTAAAATCGATCTCCTTCCTTTTTTTTTTTTTTTTTTTAATTAAACGAATCGAAAACCTGAAACGGTTCGAACCTTTTTTTTCCTGCAGGAGAGCACACTCAAGCCATGAAAAGGAACGGGAGTAATCCCTCGCCATCGTCGAGGAGTGGTCTTCATCTGATCCTGTTCTGCTTGCTCGTTTCCCTCCGCTGAAGGCGACATTTATCGCCGGGATCGGAAAAACCGGGAGCATCTTTCCTTCGGGAAAAACTTTACGTTCGACGAAGTTATCAAAGTGCAAAAATGTTAAGTGAGAAAAATAATAAAAATCGCATGTAACATAAATGTATATTTATGTATTTAACTATGAAATATAACAAAATACATTCATCCTTTGGCGTAAAATTTTGTCTTTTATAATTCAGCGAGAGAAATGTGAAATTTCTGCACGAACCTTAAACGGATCTGAAGGACCTTAAATGATTTTCCCGCCGTTCCCGTTTAAGGATCGGCGGGGGGGTTAAAGAAAATATTTCACTCTTAATCAATTGCTCAGTATATTCATAATCTTGTATATCATTTTTTTTTTTTTTTTTATACAATAAATTTTTAAACATTAAATTGATCAAACCATAACAAAATCATTAGGAACACTTATTTCCAGTGTTGCTCTCGGCCGATGGATAAAATTCGATCTCCACGATGTACAGATAGATCTCTTTTTGTGGGTAGCACATTCTTTTTGGGGTGCGTTTCTGAAAATCGGAATGGACAAACCGAAGATGTTATGCTGGAATTTGGAAAAAGCCATTTTCCGGTCATCCGAGAATGTTTGGGCTCTTCCGCGGTCGACCCGAATCTTTTTCAGCATTAAATTGATTGTCTGATCGAGCTTCATCGTCCCGTTCATCAATCCGATCAAACTGTTCTTTTACGTAAAATAATAACTGAACAGCACCCACCTCTCGGTCTGTACCGCCGCAGAATGATGCGAAAAATTTACGGTGTGCGCTCCTTTGCATTGTATCACAACCTGATGTTTAGCGTTGAAAAAAAAGGTTTCACTTCATGCTCGGTTACTCTAAATGTCGCCTCACGTACAAATGTTCAGATCGAAAACGCTAATTCTCACTATAATATACAGTTTACATTAGAAACGTCGTTAATAATAAACTCTATATCATAAATAAAATTTATACATATTTATTTATAAAGTCGAACGGTTCGCTGTTACGAGGGCTAAAATCACTCCCCTCATCACCTAATCACCGGCGACGACGCTAAGCATGTGAGAATTGCCCATGTGGACGGTGCAAACCTATTGCTGACTCCGTGCTCGCCGTGCTGCATTGCTGCAGGATGTTCGCCTGGAAGGAAGAGGAGGTCCCTCAGTACCGGTTTTGTGCAACGGGAGGCGAGGGCAGGAGATGGGATACTGACCGTTCAGCACGTGGACCCACACGCTGGCGGCGTTCGCATTGCTCGGGACGCACGTGTAGTTACCGGAATCGACGAGCGAGGCCTTCGTCACGAGGAGTTTGCTCGTGGTTCCGGATTCCGTTTTTTCAGTCTCTAGGCTGATCCCGCCTCTCGGCGAGTCGAAATCCACGACGGATGGACCGTGGTACCAGAGGACGGAGCTCGGAGGAGTCGAGTGGACGTTCACGGAACACGTTAGACTTATCGTGCTCCCCTTCTTGACGTACACGTCTTCCGGGCCTTGAATCGTTGCTTGCGCCGCTGGAAAATTAAGGTTGCACGTTAGTTCGCAATGGCGATATCCCCGCTCCCCGGTGCTGCCACACGAGCGAGTGTGCACTCCGGGCTCGAACCGAAGGTGAAGCAGAAATTAAATGGACTCGTGTGGAAGACCCGAAGCTGGATTTTGTCACGTACATCACGTGAACGTTTAATTAGTGGAAAACAAGGAATGCGGCGGAAACTGAATACCGTAAATCCTGGGCGATGTGGTGGCGAACGCCAATAAAAAAAATAATAAAAATTCAGTTCGAACATATTGCGCGTTCGCCTTGTTTTTCGCCTCTGAAACTGAAATTTCCCTAAAAGCGAATGCAGGAGCTTCGAATCCTGATCGAAGATCGGTGCACTCTCCTCGGTATCGACCGCAGATCTTGCCCCCTGCGACAAAGCAAATGCCATTCTTGCTTATTACACTAAAAAATGGTAAGGAAAATTACATGTGGAAGATTTAAACGCAATTCCCATTCAGAGGGGAGGAGCGGAGCGGTCCACGATAAGAGGAAAATAATGGGAGCGGGGATGAAAGGAGGGAAAAGGCAGAAAGGGGTGGATAATGCCTTTGGGATAACTCGTTTTTAAAAGGAGAATAAGAAGAAAATTAAAAAAAAAAAAAAAACCATCGAAGATTTACAGTAAACCAGATAGAGAAATCGGAGCGAAAAGGGAAGAAAGCAGGGAAGAATAAATAATGCATCTGAAAATCTTCCCGGGAAGTTTATCTGGAAGAATTTACATAATAACTTTTGAGCTTCCCAGATTAAGTTTGTTTTTAGGGATGAAAGGGAGGACAGTCTAGCCCGATGCAGTTCAGCCGGAGGAAGGCCCGAAAAATAAGATTAATGATGATCAAAATTTTCTGATGCCACGTTGATTATTTTTTCCGTTTGGGGATGGACCGAAAAGGGTTCGTTTAATCGGGGGAGGTGGGATGGAATTGTGCAAATGAGTCGCTGAACGGGAGCTCGGTGTCAGGGAGCTTCCCCGGGCTTTTGCACGACACAAGCCGTGAACGCCAGATCGGGCAAAACGAAAAATGCAAGCGGTGGGAGGAAAAAGAAGGAAAAGAGGCGCCATAGGACGACCGGAAAAGCAAGTTTCTTGTTGGCGGTACCGAAATTTGAGGACCTTCCCTTGCCCTGAATCTGAATCGAGCGGGCAACTCAATTTCCTATTCAAACGGCCTGTTTGATTCCCGAACTTCGAAAAATCCTTTGAAACCGGGGAAACTTTTTCTTCCGGAGGAAATATCCCGAACTATGTTGATTAAAGATTCTTATAAGTTTCCGCAAAACCAGACGAAATTAATCCCGAAATATTCCGGTGGAATTATAAAAATTCCTGGGAAACTGGAACTCGGCCGCTGGACAATTTTCTTGGCTTCATCCCTTTCCCGGTTGCCATTTTGCTTTCAACCCGCTCGCCGAGGCTCCGCCTGACAATTGGAAAATGCTTCAATTCATCAAAGAAGATGAAAACTCCGTCGGGAAAGTAAAATTGGTTCATCTTCGAACGGGGGATCGCTCATTCAACCCTCCGGCGGTGCGAATATTTAGAATTTCAAAAATATTTTTAACGATTCCAGTGCCGACTTCGGTAAACCGGTCCGAAATGCGTCTCGCAAGTCTCAAAATCCACCCTCGCAACCTGGCGAGAAAAAAAAAAAGAGAGAGAGAGATCAACCTGGATAGCCGTCCGATCACGCGAATGCGAAACCAGGAAAAATCGGAAAACTCCTCCGAGCTGTAGGACCATTGCCATGCAGCCGTCCGACGAGGATGGGAAAGCCATGCAGTCGAAGTGACAAGCAACGTTAACCGGCAGGATTTGTCGAAAGTTTTTGGAACGCGAAAGGAGCCGAAGAAAAGGTAAGAAATCAAGGCAAATTCCAAGCTGGGAAATTCTAAATTTTCCGCGAGGAAGAGACGGGGGTGGATGAGAAGGAAAATGGTGGAAGTGAAAATTCGACGGTCCTGACGTGAAGAGATCCTCGAAACGCGGGGGGGGGGGGCGGAGGAAAGGATCTGAAGAATTTGGTGAAATGCTTTGCTCTTCTAGTACAACAGAACTGAGAAAGCATGCACAATAACCATCTACAAGCAACGACAGCAAGAAATTAGTGGTTCTAATTCACTTATGCTCTCCTTCAACAGCGGAGGTACCGCAGTCGCCATCGCCGATCAGTATTAGCGGAACAAGAAGGCGGCAGCGGTGGCGGGGTTGCAAAGCAGCAAACAGAACCGCTAAATTCGCTACTGTTAGCAACAATAAAAAGAAAACTAAGATATATAAACAGAAACAAAAAAAATTTTATTTCTTGAAGATAAAAGTATAAAAAGGGTCCTACCATATTTAGAATTCCTGGACGCGTTACGAGTCGTCTTGTCAGATATATCAGAGGTCTTTTCTGGAAAAAGGAAATAAACAAATCATAAACAATCCGTAAAATTGGTAAAAGTAACTAACTTAGACGCGAGTTCAAGCGGACTAGAAAAGAAGAAAGAAAGAAGCGGCAGCAATTGGAAAAGGAAGAAGCACGGAAAAACGAAAAGCAAGGGGGAGAGGATCCGTCGAGACGACCGAAAAGAAAATGGGAGGGAGGAAGTCAGACAGACGGGGCAGCAGAAAAAAAAGGATCTTCAGGATCCTTATAAGGTTACGGGGGGATGAAGTCAATGTTCTTGAAATCGCTGTCGGTCCCGAACATCCGACTCCGGATTTTGAGGTTTTAAGCAAAACGAAATGGGGAAACAGAAAATGCCCGGATCCGGGGCACGGTTGGCGCTGTCGAAATTTTCCGAAATTGACTTTTGATAAGCCGAAACGAGCCCTGCGAAAGGGAATTTCACGCGCTTCGGAGCTAATGGCGGAATCTGCTTCCACGCCATTTCAACAACTCCCCGTTCGCATTTCAAACTTTTATCTTCTGGAAAACTGTTTGACTTTCGCTTTGTCACGGGAAAACACCGGGAGTGGGGACGATGAAACGAGATCTAACAGCGTCCGGATTCGGGATGAGTAATGTTCGTTCAGCGCAGCAAAACGCGGAAAGCAAGCGGGGTAAGTGGGGAAACCGGAGGACACTTAAAGCAGTCCGGTGATCACTAAAAGCTCAGTTCGGTCTGCGTTACTGTGAAAAACCTAATTCTGAGCAATACTTACCGCAGCGTGCCCTGCCCGCTGACGCTTCCGAAATCGGGGAGTTCACGCTGTCGGGGAAACGGAGGAGGAAAGTGGCTCAAGGATTAACCGGTTCCGGAAACGAACTCAAGACAATGCAACGTCGAATCGCGCTTTCCTAGACGGTGCGCACCGCCATTCGGCACCGCAATGATGGGAAAAGCGAATTTCTTCGTCCAAGGTACCTGACTCCCGCCTTTCCCCCCCCCCCTCCCCCCTCCCAAACAGAGAGCCGGAGTTAATTACTTCAACAGCAGCGCTTTTTTCCAAGATAATATTTCCCTTTGCTGACATTCACCGGGGACATAAACATAAATATCAGCCCGATACGAAACTAATCTCCAGTAATGCAGGCGAATGGTTTTCGATTCGCTTCAGTTCCGCCAACGTTGCCCGTCCGGAAGCCTGAGGCAGCCATCTAAAAAGTTTAACGTTTAAATTACGGTCCGGGATCTGAATTTCCCCGGTGCGAGGCGGGGACAGCGCCTTAAAAGTTCGGTACCCCCCCGCTGCATTTTGCAATCCGCGATTTTAGAGGCGTATTCCCCGGGGAAAATCGTCGACCGGCTCCGCCGGGGAAAGGTTTTCCTGACGACCGAAATCCGGGCCTACCTTCGGCGTTCAGAAGAATGGCCATGTTTATCTTCGGCTCCGTGTTGACCTGGCATTCGTAAATTCCTGCATCCCGCTTCTGCACGTACTCTATCCTGAGGTTCCAGTCGTCGGAATCCTCCGGGTGGATCACTCCGAACCTTGCGTCGCTGGTGTAGGTGAATATGTTCGACGTCAGTATGTGCAGATCCCGCTTCCTCATCCAGGACACCTGGAACGGAAAGAGAGTTACGAGGCCTCCCTCGAAGAGCAATCGGACAGATGGGAGTAATGAAATTAGGTTTTTAATATCGAGGAACCGGAAACACTCCCGTCTCTGCATCGGGATGTTCAAAATTCGGGGGAAAAATGAATTTGTGAAGAAAGGCATGAAATTATGCAATTTATTGAGTTTTGGGATTAAATTTTTATTTAGTTTATGAATAAGAGGATGTACAGGAAAAGAGCATTTCGACGTCTTCGCCATTCCCAAATCTAAAAGTGATAAAAAAAAAAAAAAGTCAATAAACTCTCACAATTTAATAATAAACCGTATTGAGAACAACCATAAACAATAAATTGAACTTTTTTCCTCTCATAACGCGGCCTCCCCGTTGCTGCAGTGGAAAAAGCTTTGTCTTCGGGCGCCTTCCTTATCCGTGAGCCGCGCGACAGGAGATAAGCAATAAAAATTTCTTTGCCCCCGGTTACGGGAACGCGGAAAAGTGCGGGGAAAATGAAGGAAAGGACATGTCGTCGAGAATCGAACGGAAGTCGGTAGCGTGGAGGAACGTGGAACGAGGGTCTCAACCTTCGGAAGGCCGAATCCGGACGAGGCAGTTCGCGGAGGCTCGGGAGGAAGAAGGAGAAAAATAAGGGGGGAGGGGGGAGGGGAGAAATCGGAGTCGAAAAATCTTCACCTTTTAATGAACCATCGGGGAACATTTTACGTTTTCGCCTCCTTTTCCGCAGCCTGCGATATTTGCCTATAAATTTGCCTTAAAAAAGGCAAATGGGAGCGTAAGTTAAAACGAGCAAGTTAATCTCGACGGCAGCGAAACACAAATCACGGGAAAACCGTTTTTAAAATTTCAAAATTAAGGAAAGCGGTAAAATCGGGGAAAGGCTCGACATTTGCGAGCGTTCGGCGCCGGGAGCGGGAAAAGGGAGGCAAACGACAAATCCTCTTAAAAAATTTATTCGCGTTTACTAATTTAACCCGAAATTTGCGATCATTAAAACCAGTTTAGCCAACCTTTTCGCATGCAGATTAGAAGTATGCACAATTATTATGAAAAAGATAATAATTGTTATTTTCTGCCACGAGTTGCGAATTGCGAGTCCGGGAAAATCCCCGATGCCGGGGCTCTGATCCTGCCGAGGTTGACGGCGGCGGTCACGAAGGACCGGGATAGGAAAAGTGATTGCTCGCACGTGTTTTCCACGTTCCGACTAATGGGCCCGGCAAAGCCATCTTTCCAGGCGGATTCTGCTTTTTAATGGTCGAGGAGGGGCCACCGGTGTAATTGCCGATCCTTTTTGTCTGCAGCGAGGTGACACGGCGCATGGGTAATAAGGAGTTGGGGGTTGTCGGGGTGGACGTAGCTGCCTCTCGCCGGACGGGAAACCTTTCCCGAAAGGCATCGGGGTTTTTGACGGACGGTTGTGATGGGGGGGGAATAAGAAATTCGTTTTCCCCCGTACTCCGCATCGTTGGGAAACTCGAGCGCGGGAAGGCGGCCCCGCATTTTTCGATGCGGAAGGTTCCCCGAGGAAGATGGAACCTTTCGGAGGCGTGGGGGAAGTCGTGGCAGAGCCTTTCGCGGAGATCACTTTTCAAAGGAAGGCGCCCGAGCTCGTTCGCAGTTTCGGTGCTCGCGGGAACCATCCGTTCGCCCGCGCTAATAATTGCGAGTTCGAAAACGAGGCAGAGTTCAAAGCGGAAAGGAAGGAGCAATAAATTATGAAAATGCCGCAGAAGGAAAAAGGGAGAAGGTTCCGGAGGTCTGCTAATAACTTTCTTACCGCGATTTTTGGCGGCTTCGACTTGCGGCGAAGCCCGTGGAGAGCCTCGAACCCCCCCCCCGTGAAGTTCGCCATTCCGCTGGAGCCGCCGCTTCTGCAGCGTGTTCCAGGCGGGGCCTTCTCGAATTGGGAGATCGGACGAATGCCTTTTTCCGCAGGTCCTTTGACAAGCATTTTTACGTTTTGATAAATTGCAAGCAGTGGAAAATTTTTTTTTTTCCTTTTCGGGGGAATTATTTCCGCTCTGCAATTGCTGCCATAAAATTGCACAAAGCCCTTCGATGAAGGACGGTCCGGATTTGGAATTTATGACGGCCACTGTTAAGGACGGAAAAATCGGTTGCCGCTGACAAAAAAATTGCCCGATGAAATTATTCGGGCTATATTAAATGATGGTGATATAAGCTTCTGGGGATGATATTGGATGAAACTTTGAGGGACGGTTGGCAGCAATTATGTGACGCAACGGCGTTGCGGCCTTAAATCTTTTGGCCATTTATATATTTAGCCTTTATAGCGAATCTGCGGGTTCGCTGACTGCTGCCGGAGCAAAAGGACGCGTCCTCGGTTCGAAATTTGACCGGGCCGCAGCCTCATTTCGAAAGGATTTTCCCGCCATCGTCACCCTTCAGCCCCGCGTCTCCTTCTTCAATTATTCTCGGCAAACGGCGATCCCGGTGGAATTGGATTTAAACCAAGATGGGAAAGCGTCGGCGTCGGGAAAGCCCGAGCTTGATGGAAAGCTCCGAGCGGAGGGATTAGAGCGGTTTAGCGACGAAATGAGCGTAAATCCGGATTAGCTTAAGCGAGGATCATTTTCGATCAGGTTCGATCCTGCTTTTCGGGTCCCGTCCTTCGGTCAGCAGCACTTCCGCTTTTCGGGCTTAGATATACGGAAAATGTCTTTTATGCCGGGGGTTTTGTCACCCTCGCTTCGTGCCCCACGTCAACACGGCGTAAATCATCCCGGGGGGGGCGAGTTCTCCCATAGGTATCGCAGAAGCGAAATCTTTCCCGCGGAATTTATATTTTCCCGCTGATTCAGCGATGTTTTTGGCATGGCCACAATTTTTATGCCGTTTTTTTTTGCTGATTTTTCATTGATTTCATCGCGATGCTCTTCGTTTGGTGGGTAAACGTTTTCGTTTGCTGAGGCAAATCCGGATTCGGTTCCCGGGAGGCCCCAGGTAATCTCGGGGCCCTTTTATACCTTTTTTTCGGCGGTACCGATCTCCTCGTTATATTTCATTTAAACATTTCTTTAAATGTATGCAAATCTTTCTTTGTTTCCCCTGAGATAAATTTTTTTCTCTTATTCTCCCATTTCTTCTTCTCATTTCTCGCCCCTAAGCCCCTTAAGTATGCGTATCGGGGAAAAAAAAAATATATATATATAAGGTTTTGATCGTCATTTCCTCCATTTGCCTCTCGAAATTGTAGACATTTACGGGCCGAAAAATTTTTTTGCCTTTTTCGATATTCACTCCGATTGAAAATTCTGCGTTGTCTAATTCATATCCTATCCGATTCGGGAAATCTTGCGCGAATGTTGCTTGAACGATCCAAAACATTCTCGGAGAATTTCTCAAATTCGTTCTCGACTTGTTCGCAATTTTTACTTTCAGACCATCAAATGTGCATGTAACCAGAGGGATAAGCGTGCACGTGGTCCGCGTCTCTCCTGTATCAAACTGTCGAGAGCCGAAAGATATTGGATCGCAATAATCGCGGATTAGGATCTACAGCAGCGGGAACCAAACAGGGAAGGATCCAAGAGCTTTTTATTATGATATTTATAATGCGAAATCTCCAAAGTAATAAACCGACCCACGGTTGAAAAATGAAGCCAACGTAATGGAAATTACGCAGATAAAAAAATTTTCGTTTCGCTTAAGTTTGTGCACCGTTCGGAAAAAGTTTTTCCCATGAAAATTCGAGGATTTATGTTCACTTGGACGGCGATGATGGAAGCGTGATCTGTTGCTGACGATTTACTCATTAGGGCTGGGGGTTTTTCTCGGCGATTATTAAGTCAGCCTGGTAGGTGAATGATTAGGGAAATGACAAGCCGAAACGGAAAACTGGAGCCAGTTCTCGGTGGCTCCAGGAAAATCCAAACGCTAGAACGGCTTCGGGTGCGGAATCGCGTGAAAATCAGGGAAGAAGCTTTCCGCCCGGGAAAATTGCAAAAGGAAAGAAAAGCCATTGATTGGGCCTCCTTTTCTTCCGATTCTCCCGCCGAAAAATTGTCGAGGGAAGGCCCAAAAAGGTTTTACTGATTATCCCGGGTTCGGAAAAACAAAGGATGGGAAACGGGGGAAGTTTTCCCGTGAAAATGGGAAGAAGGAAGCGTTTTCTCTCTTCGCGCAAACAAAAAAAAGCAATTTTATGTTTTAATTTGATTGACAAAAAAGGAAATTGGGATATAAAAAGGAAGCAATCGACAGCAAGGAAAAGAGAAACGTTCAAATAAGTGAGCTGCCGGAATTTTTGCGCGAGAAAAAAAACCAAAGGATGGCGCGGGAGGAGCAGAAAAATATTATTTTTCCTCCAGCGCGCTTTGCTGCCCCAACCTGGGCAAGAATGGGAGACGGCCCGCGGGAACCAGTGAAAAAACCAGGGAAACGGGAGCAATTTTCCTCCGGTTCCGACAGCACGAGTCGCGAATCCAGTTTGCATCAAACCCGCAGTTCGAAACCTTCATCCTCCATTTCTTTTCCAGTCTCGTGTGACGCCCGATTCCAGAGTGCTCCAATTAATCTGCGGATTCCAGCGGTTAGACTTTTCGCGCTAAAACAAACAACGGGTAATTAGAGTGCCTCAGCGAGTGCCTCTCCTCGCCTGGAGCGATCCGGCACTTCACATTGTTCCCGAAGCCCTTCATAAGACAACGAGATCCCGAAGTTACATCCCGCGCTGATCGGACCGGACGATCCCCGATCTGGATCAGCTCTGTATTTAATTTCGTTATTTCCGACAGGATCGAGCTCCTTCAAGTGCGAGAGCCGCGATCGAAGGAGCGACTCCGTTGACGCCATTAAGGTTAAGATCCGGTGGTAAGGAGAGAGTAAATTTCGACGTGATTCCGCTGTCGGTCGTCGTTCCCGAAATGGAAAAATCTCGAAAAATTTCCCATTTCTCAAATTTTCTCCCATTAAATGACGAAAGATTCGATGTTGATGAGTAAGATGCGGGTCAGGTTCTCGTGGACCATCTCGTTGGCGTTTTCGAACGCGCAAACTTACCTTTCCATCAGGATTCGGAGACAACCGAAAAAGTATATTTTTGCTTCCTCTCTCCCACCACCACCACCACCACCACCACCCCCCGACGGGGCCGGCTCGGATTTCCCAGACCTTACGCGTTCGGCCAAATTCAATCGGTCCGGTGCCGCGTCGGATTTTTGCAGATCGCAATCCTCGGGCAATGCCTCCGAAAGTACGGCTCTGAGTTACCGCTCGACAACACAGCGCGGCCGGAAGAAATTAATCCGTCCGGAAGCGAAGGGCTTTCGCTTCTTCCACGAGCCACGGGGGCAGCTTTCCGAGAGGGTGACGAGACCGGAAGACCCAAACTCGATGCTGAGCCGGGAGCGGAACGGGAGCGGGGGCGGGAAAACAGGGAAAAGGTTTTTGGGATTAAAAGTTTGACAAAAGAAAAAAATGGGGAGAAACTGACAGATGAGACAGGAATTAATGAGAATAATTATGCGATATTATAATATTTACATATTAAGTTATGAAAATCATTTTAATTCATCTCATAAATAATGAATACGTTTTTTTTTTTTTTTTAATGCGACAATTATTTGAAAAAAGGACGCGGCGAATCCTGCGGGATTTACCTTCGGGGTCGAACAATAAATTTTCATATCCCGGGATTTTCGTTCAACTGCAGCGGAGTCGGAGGCTTTCGTCCGATCTGTAAATGTCGAACCGATAAGGCAAATGACGGGGTGTCGACCGGGGCGTCCCGAAAGCCGCCGCGAATCCCGGTGCCTCCGATTTTCCGTGCCTTGTTCCCCGGTGCGACAGCAGTGCTCAGCGATTTCAAGTCGCCGGGCTGCCTTTCGCTCGGGGCGATCCTTCCTCCCTTCGGGGTTCATATTCGGACAAGTCGAAACTGTTGCAGCGAATTGAAAAATTGGATTAGAAATTAATTTCGTCGAGGAAAATCAATTCGACGGGACTCGGGAATCACTTCGCCCTCCATCCGGCAGCGTTTCCCCGTCTTCGGCGTTCCCGTTGGACATTTCCCGAAATTCGGGGGTTGCGATTCCCGGTTGTCTTCCCTTGGCGGGAGTAAAAAGCTCGTCGGGAATCCCCGAAGGCATCTCCGGGCGACAGAGCCCGGTCGTCGGATCTCGATTCGGAGTCGATGACCCCCCCCGGGGTGGTTTTTCGGAAAATCCGCCGACTTGCCCCGAAAACTAATATTTCTCGGAGGGTTTTTCCAAAAGAATTTTTCCCGCTTTAATTTCCACTTTTTCTCAGCTTCCGCGCGACGTTAATGAAAACCGGAAAATATCGTCCCGTTCCTCCGTTTGCCGCACCCCGCGCCTCTATCTCAATCGAAATCTGCTCCTGTTGTTTTTCCATTAGCATTTGTAATTGCTTTCCGTTACATGTGAAGCGTATTGTGTGATTTTCGAATTCCACTTTCATGGCCGGGGCTTCGCCTTAGCGCGGCAATTAAATCGCTGCGGCCCGCCCGGGTCGGTGCTTGTCGCGGACGGAAACCGGGGCGAAGTCAAAAAAAAACCCCGGCGAGTTGCATACGTTCGACGACAGAATTTTCCCGAGCGGAAAAGTTTCGAACATCAAAGGATTTAGTGTCCGCCGGTAGATGAATTTGCCCAAGCCCTTGTTTAGGGAGAGATTACGGTAATGGATTGATTCTGTTGGGCTTAACGCCGAGGTGGGGCAACCGAGGCGGAATGCTCTGGAAATTCCGGAGCGACTAAGTTTTATTCCGCGGCGTGGAATACGGATAAAAATTACAGAACCGGGAGCGAAACTGCCCTCGACGATAAGACGAGGCTCAAAAGCTTTCCCGCTTCGAAATTTCTCTGATCCTTGCCTCTAATTCTCAATTGTAACGTAAAAGCCAGTTAATATCGGGAAGATTATTAATTTTCAATATTATACATAGTCGCGGGCTTTAATTATCCATAATTTAACCCGTGGGATTTACCCGATCGGAAAATAATTAGGCGCTTTACGCGGTCTTCGCGATAAGAAGGAATTCGAGCGATGGCGGAGGCTGCGGAAAACTTTTATTCGCGTCGGATGCGGCAGCGGCGGCCGGTCGGTCCGCAGCAGTACGGAACTCGGCTGCTGCAGGGGCTGCGGGGGTAATCGTCGCCACCCGAAAATATCTTAATTTTTCGAGACCCGGAAAAACGTTTTTACGCCGGTGGCCGAAACGCAGAGAAAAGGGAAGATGAAAATTTCGGAATCGTAAAAAAAAAAAAAAAAAAAAAAAAAAATATCCGGGAAAGGAGAGTAACCCTTCGATAAAGGCTCGGGCAAAGGATGTATGGATTGATTCTTCCTTATTTACATGTCAAGAGAGTAAAAAGAAAAGGAGAGCTGGGGCCGGAGGCGGGAAAGGCTGGAAATCTACATATCACTTCAATAACCGCCCTTATGTAAATTGCGTCCTTTTCTGGTTATCGACCTCCTTTGTAGCCCTTCGACGGGCGTGGATCGTCCGAAGACGTTTCCGAGCACGTTTCCACCCCGGGGGCTCCTTCGAGAAACGAGATCGGGAAAAAAGCCCGGATAAGGCGGCGGCGGCATCTCGCAATCCCTCCGAATGGAGTTTACTGCTTCTTAATGTCTGTCGCCATGGCTGAATGTAAACACGCGAAACTGGATCCCCACCGAAAGATCCCTCTGGTAAGTTCTTTTTTACTTTCTAATGAACTCTCCACCGAAAAAAACAATGGCGAAGTTTGTTTTTCGATGAGTCTAAAGCAAACACAGACGAATATCGAACCCGAAACAGCGGCACGCGCATGACTGGAATCGTTCGCTGATGGATCTGCCGGAAATGGGCCTGGAAAAGGGAGGACGTGAACCATTCCCGTGGCCGGGACCTGCCACAAGTCCGATTTGGGCCCAAAATAGATCCGAATGAGGATTTCAATTGCTTTCAAACGATTGCTCCCATAAGGAATCTATTTAGTGTTTTTTTTAGTACAATATGTTGCCGTAATTTACGGGCAAACTTGCCATGGTGAAAAACTTTTTATAAACAATTTATTTTGTCGGAATATTAAACATATTTTCCTGCCCTTTCTTCGAATGGGGGTAAAAGGAGAGAAAGGATAGAACTTTGAACTTTATTTCCGCCCTTAATTTAAAATATACAGTAAACCTTATAAATTGCATTTTTTTTTTCGCGCTGTTTTATATTATAAAGAGACGTCTGCCGTAATTCTGCCTTGTTCCCGGCCGCAATGTTTCATCTTTTTCCCGGCGCGCCTCTCCGAACGGGATTAATTTTCCGGGCCCCTTTCCCCGGGACCGGATCGAGACGGCGGGACGTCCGCGCGGGAAATTTCCCGCCGACGCTTTCCTCGGGATGTGCACCGCGGAGCGGGAAACCTGCTGCGGTTTTGGTTGATCCCCGCCGGAACACGAATCGTCGGGATTCGAATTTGAATCGACGCCGGGGGATGCAAAAAAAAAAAAAAAATTTTCGGACCGAGCCATCATCCTTCCCGAATGGAAAACTGGAAATTAAAATTTCTTAAACATTCCAATTTTTCAGCGAAATAAAGGCAAGGGAGAAGGCTTTCATGGAAAGAAATTAAAGAATAAAAATAAAATTATAATTTTCTGTGAAAACTTTCAAGTTTTTACTACAGCGAGAGCCTTTATTTCCGAGGATAGAAAAACTGGGACTGGAGAATAAATCATTTTTATTTGACACCGAATGATAAACAGTACAGAAAAGTTCCATGAATAAGTGAGGAGTACGGGGGTGGAAAAGTGCGGATATATCTATTAAAAAAATAATATTATATTCATTAGAATGTACTTCATATCGGGGGGGGGGGGGGAAATCCTTTAAAAGGGAAAAATGGGT
>JAOWBB010006958.1:0-15041 GCA_028565995.1 Ricinus marginatus
TTTTGAGAAATTTTAGATTGAATTCTAAAACGTTTTATTTTTTAAACATTTATTAAACCGAATAATCCAGTTATTTTTATTGTTTAATCGCTTATATAATATTTCTTGTAAGCAAAAATCAGCGAATTAAATCACTACCCCAATTATAAATATAATTATTGGGAGCGAATTGGTTATTAGAAATATTTTTTAATAAAAAATAAGGCCATTAACGAACTACTAAAATAAATTCAATACTTGCTTTGTCAAACTTTTATTCTATGTTGTTTAATTTTCGTTAAAAATAAATAACACTTTTAGATTAATTCTCCTAATTTTCTACAAAAACTTTATGAGAAAGTCTTTCATTTCATCTTACTAATTTAAAAAAAAATTAAATATTGCCTCCAACTCACAATACGAGAGCCTTTTCCACTATTTGTATATAAAGATTAAGGCTCATATATTGTGCATAAAAATTTAACATTTTTGTAGTCATTATACAATTTAATACTGAATATATATATATTATTATCAATAAATATAATTCGGCATAAGCGTCATATATATCTAAAGATCGAAGAAGTAGAAAGAACATGCAATCTTTATATTAGTCAATGCGTACTTTTTTTTTATATATATTAAAAATTAGTTTATGATTATTCACAATTGCACATCATAGTTCTAAACAAATGCTATGAAAAATTAAGCTTGTATTTGTTGAATACTGAATAAGAATTTTCTTCCAAAATTAATTTTCTCTGTTATAAGATTATGCTTTACATATCTCATCCATTAAATCATTTTCGTATGAATGATTTTTGTCTTTAAGAAAGTTCAATTCTTACTACTTCGGTAACTATATTTTACTTTGAAAAATTAAAAATTCTTAGTTAATTATTTTGAAAGTTTCGGTAATTTATACCTTATCATGAGAATTCTCTATTTTTTTCTGAATCAAAATGTTAAGAAATTAATTAAGCATCGGGCATATGTATAGTTTACTTTTTATTTTAATAAATATTAAGAGTGAAATAAAATAAAATAAGCATTCAACACTGACATTTAAAAGTAAAATAATTAAAAGCATTTTTTATCAAATTAACATTAAAGATATTGAATCTGTTGAATTAGAGTTTGATTTTAATATGGATTCAAAATACTGAATTGAAACATTATTCTAGAATTAAATTACATCTTTTTTTTTTCTTTTTTTTTTGATACGTTTACACATATATGAAATATGAAGTTAATTAGATTTTGTTAATCATTAGGAGAATCAACTGAAACAATCGAGGTGTGTTCTTAAAAATTATAAACCTAGGTTAGGATAGGTTTCAAGGCGAGGCTGGAGTGGAGGCGGAGGTCTCTCTGGGCGCCGTGCTCGACAGGATTTTGGAGAGGAAGGAGTGGTGGAAGGCGTTCGCAACATTCTGCGAAGACGTCATGGGGCAAAAGGAGAAAGACGAACGGAGAGCGGAGCAACAACCTTGCCGAGTTCGTGGTGGGATAGGTGAATCGCACACGGGACGCTAAATGCGCGAAGAGGACGCAAGTTCGCGAAGCGTGGTGAAAAGACTGCGTGCCTTTCACTTCTTCAACCGCGAATAAATCCGCCACCGATAGCGTTACGGAGCATTGAGACCCGGACGGAAGTAATACGGATAATAGTTCCCGGATGGGTCTAATTTGTATGTCGCCAAGGGCGGATGGAGTTGTTTTAATGGGTAGGGGCTAAAGTCAATAGTAGACCTCTGTCGACCCCCACATACCCCGCAGTGCAAGCAATAGGGATGTGTAAAATCCATTTTTTCTCCTCGCGCGCGCGCAAAAAAAAAAAAAAAAAAAAAAAAAAAAAAAAAAAATTTAGCATAGGTTAAATTCTTCTGGGCTCGGTGTTCGGGAATGGGGATCCCAATGCACGAGCATCCGAGCCAGAGTCCGGGATGTTGGGATGTCTTAAGACACCATCACGCAGCCACATAAAGGCATATTGTCCAAATGGGATTAAGGGACTCCGGAATGGATAGAAATCCGGAAGAACCAAAGACCGGAAATCCGCTCCGGAAAAATCCCGAAGAGTTTTCACAGAAGGGTTTTAGTCGGTCCGGTTCCGACATTACCCACGTGGCACCGGGAATGTCCCGGAGGTTTCCCCTCGACAAAAAAAAAAGTTAAATACAGCTACCTCTGAAACAATATAGAATACACAACTGAAAAAAACCCTTTCAGTATCTAATTAAATACAAGAAAAACTTTTTACAAATGTTTCATACTAAGTAATTATATGGTGGAAGAAATTATGGAGAAAAATTTTTAGTTTTTTTTTTATTTGACTAGCGTCATGCTAAAGAATTTATTTCTCAGCATCAAGCTATTCACAGTTTTAGAGCAATAAAAATCATTAGCCCGGATTCATTTGAAATTAAAGATAAAATGATATCAAATTTTTTATAAACTAGGTCTTCTATGAAAATCTTTAAACAATTTTCTGGAAATAATGTACGTCAAATTGCGACACTATTTTCATCATTATCACCTTATTTAGGTGTAATAATTTTAATTTTAAATTAATTAAAATTATGGTGAATATTCAATTCTTATGAGGATTTTTTTGGTGAACATGTAAGTGTCTTTTCTCTTTCTTTGTCTTCCTCTGTAAACCATATTTTTGTAATAACAATGTCTCCTGTAGAAAGGGTCTGACAAGCTACATCTGCATCGTCTTTGGGTTCATCTTTCAAACGTCCAGATTCTGGTAATTCAAAATGGCAATTACATGTGCATTGAAAATTTGATTTATGACTCGATGAAGATTTTTTATCATTTGACGATGTAATATATTCATCTCCAGCAAGCTGAATATCAGACGTAGCTGCAGAAAGAATTTCTTCTAATCTCCTTATTTTATCCAATCGGTCCATTTGGGTATCAGAAAGAATTTCATCTACCATCTGCATGGATTCCGTGAGACTCACAGGCTCAGATGTAGGCTGTGAAGTTCTTGGTGACATTACCCCTCCTGTATTACAAGAATATCATATTTATATTTCAATGCAATATAAAAATATATAGTGAAATCCAGAATATTTAAAAAATGACTTTTTACCAAACCAAAAAAAAACTAAAAAATTATTAAGATTCGTTTTCGAAATGGTGAAGAAAAATAAATAATGTTATTTTTAAGTGTTAAATTTGTTATTGTTTTAAGACAACAAACCTATAAATGATTTTTGCATTTTTTAATTTAAAAATAATCATTTTAAATCTTAATGAGATTTTACATTTTTATTTTTAATATTTCAAGGTAAAGTCGTTAAAAATTATTTTATAAGAAAGCTTCTTAGCTTTTGTTAAACAACCTTAATTTTCTTTTGGTAGTTAAAATTGGAGATATGAAATTTAAATGTAAAAATCACATAATTAAGCATAATTAAATTCCTAAACTGTAAGAAAAAAAAATTAAAATGGTTATGCATATAAATTTCAAAAACCTTATCTAGAATTATTAACAAAAGTATAATTTATACTTTGATAACGATACGTTTAAAAACTAATGAACTATTTCAATAATTTAATATTAAATAAACTAGTTTAAAATGAAACTGTAAGAAAAATTTAAGTCTAAAATTATTGAAATAAGGCATCCATGAATTCAGGTTCAATGATTCACTATCAGAACTGTAAATAAAATAGAAAATGTAAAATTCTACTGGAAAAGCATTTTTAAATTATCATCCCAAAAGATGCTGTTATGAATTTTTTGAAAGTTCAAAATTTGAATGAATAAATCATATAATAAAAAAATTCCAATAAATAAAGTATCACGAATTTTAATATGAGATTTATTTTCCTTTTTGCTTTACTGGCTTCTGAAATTTAAGATCAATCTTCACTTGATTTAAGAGCTAACTTAAACTTTTAATTTTAAATTTTATATCACGTTATAAGTTTATGTATAATTACCGGAAAGCGGCGATGTTTTTCCGCTATGAAATGATTCTAAACTAAGATATTCTTCCACATCACTATCAGAATCAGAATCCTTATTCTGTTCCTTTGTGCCAGTATTCTTCAGTTTTTCTAATTTTCTTGCTACCTTATAAAAACCTCTTAATCTGTCTTTCTCCTCTTCTGTTAAATCTAGATATCTACAAAAATTACAAATCAGAAGAAAATGAATACGTAATTGAAAATTTCTATTATATTATTATATCTCAAGAAAAATAAAAAGTTACAGAAATCAAAGGCATAAATAAGAATTATTACAGATCTAGCTGTAGATAAATATTTACAATATGATTAAAATTTATACGGAAAATAGGAAATATTCAATGTAGTGTGAAGTGTAACTAATGTTACATTTAATGTTATTTTTACGTTAAATACAGATCACCAAGTCTTTAATTGACCTTCTTTACGAACCATATAAAAAGCAGAATGGTGAAATTCCATTTACAAATTTATTATTTTTCTCAGCTCAGTACGAAGAATTTGATTTCTTTTGCTTGAAAATTTATCCCTTACTATTTGGGATTATTTAGGGAGAATATGATGTTAGATTTCTTTTTCCTTTCCCTCTTACATCTACGTGATTTTCACTCTTGGGAAAAGTTCAACAGATATCTTCTCTTCTGAACGTTCTTTCCTTCCCTGAATTTATTTTTATACCATTTAGAATTTATTCTTACAGTGTCCAGTTTTATCGATCGTTTTCAGATGCTTCGCAAAGTCGATGATAGTTTTTTGTATTATTACTGAACAGAAACCAAAAAATAAAAAATTATGTAAGATATAATTAAAAAAATTAAGTTTACCTGAGCAAACGAATTTCCCTGTTACTAAGAACTATGTTTTTAACTTGATTTAACTGATTAGAAAGCTTTTCCTTTAAATCTTTAACTTCTGTTTCTATTTTTCTTTGTGTTTTTCGCAATTTTACTTCTGTCGGCTTAATAACTAAATAGACTTGTTCTTCGCATAGCTCTGACAATAATTTCTTATATTCTGGCTTGATTAATCTAAAAAGAGCAAAAAATCGAAAATTAAATAAAGGATTACATCAGATACCAAAATTAGATTATCAAATTTAAATTTTTCCTATTTATTAGTATATTCTATTAAAAATTCTGATCTTCAAGGATTTAACAACTTTTATTTACTTACTTAGACATCAAACTGTATAAATTTGGCACCAAACAAAGGGCATCAGCCGCTGCATAGAGTATCATATCACGAGTAAGTGGACGCCTTGCCCAAAATCTCTGATTTTTTTTATATATAATTTTAATGTAGTCCTTTAGAGGATTAGTCGGCATATTGTAAGCTTTGCATACTGTATTGAGGCTTACATTTTTCATTTTATGTACAGGTTTCCCTAATTCTTGAAACTGAATTATTGCATGAGCAGATTGTGTATCGAACACGTTGCGCATAATTATATTGTATTTCGAATAAATTGCAATTGAATCATTTCTGCAATCATGTATAACCTAAAAGCATAAATAATTTTATTTAAGAAACATTCATCAAAACAATGTATAAAAACAAAATCCGAAAATCAAATTTATTAAGATTGAAATATTTCATAAACAAAAAGTATTTTTCTTTTTCGGGTATGAACGAAAATCATCTAAAGAGACATTAAAAGGCCAACATCATATCAAATCTTTAACATTTAAAATTGAAAGTCACTATTAAATTTTTAAGCTTAAAGGTCGAGCTTCTGTTAAATATGATACTTATAAACAATATTGAAATGATTTGCATGCAATCACAGCAGACTGATACAGGCTACAGGCTGCTGACTGATTGCAATATAATTAACGACAATGGTTTAATAATACGTTTTACAAACTTTGCAATATAGGAAAACGATATGAAGGAAGTTTATATTATTGAAAATGAATTTTAGTACATTGAAATCATGACAGAACAATAAATGAGCAGTCTATATAGACAATTAATATAAATCCACATGCTGATAATGCATTTTGGTGTTTCTCATTTCATTATATGAAAATGAAATTGTAACCGATTGTAATCCTGTGTTTATGTAATGCTACATAAAGACAGTAATACTTTGGTAACTGAAATTATAACTTAAATCATAACTTATGTTAAACAACTTAATATTATTTTGGGCTTTAAATTTTCATTTCAATTAATTCTGAAGTTAAAATCAGAAAAGAAAGGAAGTAAATTATCTTGGATATTACGACCTGAATTATAAAAAATGGATATATGATTGAATTTTGGAAACTGTAATTTATAACACAAATTCAAAATTACCTCGGGCATTTTCTTTGCATTATTTTTCATCTTTTCGACAGAAACGATCTTGAATCACTTAGCATACATTCAAAATAACGGAAAAGTTTGAATAATTATAATTTTATTTGTGGTAAAAAGATTTAAGAAAGAAATTTCCATATATCTGAAAGAGCAAATACATACTAAAAAGATGATGTAGTTTTTTTTAATGATATAAAAAGCTCAGAGATATGAGACGTACTTCCGAAATTCATCGCGTTAAACCTCAACAAAGAGCTGCCAATTATTTTCTGTGACATGAAATCCGATAGTTTGAAAGATCCAAAAATTATCAAAAAAATTGAATATTTGAATGCTTGGTACAAAGCATTACGGGCACAACCCCAATTTTTTTTACTCAGGAAGCGAAAATGACTCGAATCAGTTCGTTAAATATTAGAAAAAAATACTTTTTTCTAAATTATTCACAAGAATTTTGATACTATCAAATAACGAAGCAATTAAATAATAAATACATATCTTATATTACAAAACATAACACATTAATGTTATCTATATTAAATGCTCATAAATTAATTCGAAAATTCTAAAACACTTAATTCCATTGAAAAATGGAATAGTACACATCTTTCGCAAATGCTTCTTAAAAAAAATATAGTTTTTAAATTATTTTTTTTTACAGTTGAATTTCATTGCGATTCCAATAATTTTGGAGAATGTGCAATCTGAATAATAATTATTTTTAATTTTTTAATTCTCAAAAACTTTTCAAATTTTTGTATCAATCTGACACTGAAAAAAGTTGGCAGTCCTAAATTTTGAGATAGCTTCCAGTAATTCTTGGATTTTTGAAATGTTGCTCTTAATATGCATTCATAAGAATGAAATAGCAAAGGAAATTATTGCAAGGAAAACTTAAAGAATTGTTAAATTACTATGAAAATTTACAACAATTATACATTAAATGTATTAAAAGCCCAAAGTAAAATATTGTTTAAATATTCGTATAGATATTATTTTTGCTTACAATCAATTACATTTAGATTTATTGCAGAAAGTGAATAATCATGGATTAAAATTTATCTTCAAATAGCAAATCTTTGGTAAAATTTTTCGTTTGCAACTAAAACAAATTATTTTACAAAATATTACTTTATTTAAACCACCAAAAATTGAATATGCATGTAAAACATTAATTATGATTCTTATAAATTTCAAATTGCTTCCCAGGAAGAATTTTATAATTGACTTTTTTTAAGCAGAGCTAAAATTATTTATCTTGAAAAGTAACACATGTTTTGGTTCCTAAGATTCGTGCAAGAAATGTAAATCAAAACTTTCTTATCACGAAAAAATAACTTTTGTATTCCTTCGTTTAATTTGGATGATACTACCTTTTGATATTTTTTTTAGTACAAAAAATTTTCTTAAAAAAATCAGTATCCATTAAAAAAGGATGACAGTTAGGGTTTTAAGAAAACTTGAGTTAAAACAACGTCTTAGACCCAAAATAAAGTATGCAAATTCTCTTGGGATACACGTACAAACCGGGGCTCGATATAAAATACAGTGGTAAAACGTTGCTTCTAAATATTTTATACCTTCTAAATGCCATACTCCGGCTTTTCCTCCTTTACACTTTTTATGAGTTTCTAGCAACATCGCAATAAATTTCCTATTCCAACATCGGTTGGTGTACGAGACTTTTTCTTCAAATTTATTTTTAATTTTTTTATTTTTTTTATGAAACCTTTTCTTCTCTCGCTTTTTTGCCAATTTATAAAATATAATCTTAAGATTTTAACCGTATTTGTTTTGTAAAGAGATGCAACAATTGTAACATAAAATCGTATTGTCACAAACTTTAAATATAAAACATAAAAATATAAAATGAAATGGTTCATTAGGAATTTTAAACGTAATGTAATTTCCTCGATAAAAATGGTGACCTTCCTATCTTGTTTTATAGGTGCTGCAATTTCGTTTTGAAAACATAAAAGATTTTTCCAAGGTGGTCGATGAAAAATGTTAATATATGCGTAATAAGCAAGAAATCTGAATCCATTACCTATTACTGAAGGCGCGTCTTAATAACGAATACCTACATATAAAATATAATAATTTTATATTTTTATTAAATTGTATTAAATTCAAAGAAAGTTTGTTTTCATAAAATTTCTACTTCTTACTCAATTTCGAGAGTTATATGTATGATAAATATTGAATAAATAAATGTGTAACAACAAATAAAACAAAATGATTAGATTCAATTATCTGTTTGAAGTTTCATTTTCTAATACTTTTAATAGGCGCACTTATGTGGAAAGAAATATGTGAAAAAAAATCATTTTTAAATTTTAGTTACTCGCTATTTTAAGTCTTTTATATGTATTTGGAAATAGTTTAGTTCGTCAAACTATTGGATTAATTATCTTAAGATGTACATAAATATAGTATTTTATATATAAATAATTGGTAATTTCTTTCCTTATACATTTGAAATTATATAAATTTTTAAATACAATAATAGTATACAATTTGGTTTTAAAATGTATTCAAAAACATCGTTAAGAAATTATAATTCAAAACCACATAAAGTTTAAATTTCGAACTGAATAATAATTACGTATGTGATACTGAATTATGTATTATAATTGAATAATAAATAAAAACGTTTGTGATAAATGCAAAATGTAGATACACAATACATTCTCCAAGCTAAAATATTTATAAAGCTATATCTCGAAGAATATATATAAGGGTATTGCCAAATTTTCATCTATATTTTATAAATATTTTAAAATATTTTTACTTCCAGAATAAGATATTCAAAAGAAAACCTATACTAAATAAAAATTATAATTGGCTTTTATCTATGAAAAAATTCAAAATAAAGGTTCCACTATTTATTTTAATTGGATACAATAAACAATACATTAAGAGAAAAATGAAAAAACAATTTAATTTCTGAATACAAATCAAAACCATTTGTTATTTATAAAGTATTTTGACTCGGAGTTAAATATTTATAATAATATAATTTACTTATTTTCATAACATACAGAATTCAGAATATTAATTAATATCATTAAAATTTTAGATCTGAAAATGTAAAACAAAATATAAATTTTGATTAACTATAATATAATCTTAATAATTTTATTATAAATTCATTTATTGTAATTTTTATATTATAAAAATAAAAGAATATTTGCTTATAAAGTTTTATATTGTATATATATTTTTTACTTAGAGTAAAATATAATTTTCTTTATTATTATTTAACGTAATTATAAGCGCAACATTTGATGGTAACTGTGTGAAAATCATATGAAGTTTTAATTATTAATGACAGAAATTATTAAATACGTTTTTTATTATTCCTTTTTTATTAGTAACTGTAGTGAGTTTATATGTAGGCCAGTGCTTAACAAAGGAATTGGTTATTTGCGCTTTTTATTTACTTGTTGGATGCAAAATATAAGATTTTATGAATATCTTAAATTAATATTAGAGAAAAACTTTACCATTAACTTAAAAGAGTATATATTTTCTCTTTATACTTAAAATTAGGACTATCTGCTTCAAATAATTTCTATTATTGACATTCTTCAATGATTATTATTAAGAATATACTACAATCTCATTTTAGAGAAATGAGTCTTTCAGTACAGATTCTCATTTTTTATTTCTTATTCTACAGTAATAAAGATTTTTAAATAAATTAATTACTGATTTCTCAGCTTATAAAAAATTAAATATGTCCTAATACTGTTCATATAAAAAGTCTTTTTGAATACATGCCGAAATAAAAACTTTCAAGAAACTGGTTTCCTCTCAACAGCTGGCTTATGAAAATGAAGAATTAGATAAATATTACAGAAAAAAAATTATTAATTATATCTGCAAATATTAAAGAACAATAAAAAGTAAGATAGAGAGCAATTTGATTCATGATGACATAAATAATTAAAAATATGATGAGACTATAAATGAAAAAAAGTTTTATGTTATGTTTAATGCATATCATTTCTAAATAAAAAATAAGAGTTTAAGAATCACATTTTCTAAAAAGAAATAAAGGAATTGTAATCTATATCACATCTAATTCACAACTAAAACCTAATTGAAATAGGGTGAAATGGATATTAAATGATAAGTTAAACAATTAGTAACACCTTTCTTGGTCAAAAAGATTGAAAAAATTTTCATTATTCATTCATTTCGACTTAAAACATCTTAACATATTTCATTTATAATAAGATTTTATAGGTAACCAGTAGAATATACTTTGTTGTTATGAAGCTAAAAAAAAATCTGGATGAATTTCAAATATAATTTACATGCAAGTTTAGAAATGTATAAGCACACAAGTTAAGAAGTTTTTTTAATTTTCAATGATTCTTAATTTCAAACTTTTACCTATTATAAATATAAACCTACATGGTAATTCGAAATAAATATACAAATTTCTATAGAGACAAATAGTCTCTAATAATTAGAATAGAGACAAATAGGAATAGTAATAGCGATATAATTAAGTTAAAACCTATATAAAACTATTTGTTATAATTTGATTAAGCAATCTCAATTACATCACAAAATTTTACTTGCTATTAAAATAAATCAATAATAAAAAGTAAAGCTGTTGAAATCAGTGATAAAAAAGCAAATGTTTTGCATTTAATTTAAATGGTGAACTACAAAAAAATTTCTTTTATTTTGATCAAATTGATCTGTTAATTGTTTACGACAGAATTAAAAAAGTTATATAATATGTAATTAAAATTTGTTATAAGTAGAAAACTAAATATGTTTAATTTAAAGTAGTTTTTAAAGATTAACAATAATGAAGAAATAATTACAATTAATATATAAATTACTTTTTAACTGTAATTAACATTTTATCAAATTAAAATTCGGATAAGAACATTTAAAATTAATATTTATTATAAAATGTAAAGGAAGGAAATGCAAATAAAAAAATTAAATGTTTACATAACCTTCTTTCAAAATCTTTGTTAAATGATGAGAACTATTTGATTTAACAAAATTTAAATCAATGACAATTGGTTATCACAAGGTTATTATTGTAAGAAAAATATTCGTTGAACTGTGGATACTTCGGATAGATCGCATCAGTAAAATCATAAATTTTGAGCTTATTGGGCGAATAAAGATTAAATGTATATACATATATATTTGGAAATCATTAATATTTTACAACTGTTTAACTCTCTGAATAATCTTTAAGCAAATATGCTTTATAAACTTAATTTAGAGTTTTAACATTTCAGAAAGATCTGAAATTTTAGAATATAAAGTTTGGGAAATTCAACTTTGGATATTTAGGATTCGAGAAATAATTACACAAGAAACTGAAACTAATATACACAAAACATTAATAATATAGCAAAAGCGATCAGTGACCTAGAGGTAGATCATTATGCCAGAAATGTGTTATATGAAAATGAAATTTCATGCTCATTTCGCAGCTAGATATTTTTTTTCAAAACTCAGAATTATGTTTTCAATTCTGCATGATCTTATGTTTTTTTTATTATTTTAATCTAAACGTTTTGTTTTAAATTTTAATTTTTAAAATACTATCTTAAATTATACTAAGAATTGCTTTCTTAAAAAATTATTTTTCCAAAAATAATACAATTAATATATTTTATTCACAGAATACTGATAGAAATCGAGAAATTATTGAGTTCTAGATTATCAATATCAAGCCGCAGATTACCCAAATAATATAATATTCGTTTAGAACTGAAGTAAGCTAATTAAGTAATTTTTCAAATGAATATTCAACCACAAGTTATTTAGCAAACCAAAAGAAAATAACTGAAAATCAGACAAAAATTAAATTCTTTTCAACAAATATTTCGAATATAGGAATTTATTGAAATTTTTTGAAATGAAATCCTATAATGATTATTCAGAAAAACTGACTTCCTCAGTCTTTAAGGGCTTCATGCAATTTTTTTCGTCCCTATAATTATATTATCAGATTTCTTAAATGAGCTTATTATGCACTGCATCACTTCATTAGAAAGTTGTATTTCACCTTCAATTTAAATATTTTGAAAAATATAAAATATATATAATATTATTTATGTTGAAAAATGACTGAGAATATGTTGAAACTGAAACTTTGTTCTATAATTAGTAAAATAAATAATGAAAATTACTCATCTGAATTAACAATTGTTTATCATGTTTTATCACGTTATGATTCATTCTACAAATATTTATTATAAAATTTTTTTTTGTAAATATTTTACAATTAAGTTTAACATAAATAATGAGTAATTTGAAAGTCTGAATTTAAATAATTTTAAATGTTTTTCATATCAGCAAGTTTTTTAATTGGATCTCCTTAAAAATAGCACAGAAAAAAATAATTTATAGTAATTTCAATGGCCTTTATCTATCTCTTATCAAAAAAAAAGACTAATGTCAAAATTGAGAAAATGCTGTTATTAAGCTTTTAAGATATTAAAAAATTTATTGTAATTATTTTTGCAGACTTATATCTTGTATCTAAATTAAAAATTAATATTTTCCAATTTTTAAAAATTCTAATCATAAAAATTATAATCTTACCTTAATAATTTCATCTGACATCAACAATTTAGCAATACCTCCATTCATAAATAAATCAGGACAAGTTAATAAGTCAAACAAATAGGCATGACTTGTCATTGTAGCTATCTGTATAAGTGTGATTTGTCCTTTTCTTCCAAGATTAATTCCTTCCAAATCAATTGATACAGCAACTTCTTCTCCTTCTTTAGCTTTGTTAAACAATTCATCTATTATTTGATTGCTTTCCTTTACAGTTTTAACAACCTTGGTTTTTGATAGTATTTGGTTTTTCCATTGTTCTGTAGCCACATGATTTACTTGAGGATTGCTAAAATTCTGCATTATATTTTTATCTCTTTCAGAATTATCTGCTAATGTTTTCATCAATAAATCATTGATTCTTTGCTTTAATGTTTGATTGTGCAGTGGTGGTGTTGGTGACATTGAGTCAGTCTTTGGAATATTTGTAAGTTCTACCATATTATTATTATCAGACAGTGGTGGAAGTTCTGATGTTAACATAGTTGATTTAATATTGTTATTAGTTTCATGGATGCATTTTTGAACTTTTATTGGACTTTTGAGAGCAATATTTTCATATGGCTTTTTAGAAGGATTAACTAAAGTAACTAAATTTGATTGCACAAGAAATGAATCTGAATACATTTTTAAAAAAGTAGCTAGGTCCTGAGGAGTTTTAAAAATACAACTCCAAGCTTCTTCAGGAAAATTGGAAGTTACATTTTGATATAATTGCTCAACAAGTAATGGTCCTTTGACTTCAATACAATGAAAGAAAAAATCAATAAGGTTTGCAGTGATTTTGGGATCAACTTGAATATTTTCTACCTCATGGAAAGGCTGAACTTCTGCATTTTCATATTCTTTTAGTATAACATTTTCTCCTCTAATTAAAAATGTATCTGGGAATCTCATTAAAAATTCTTTGAATTCTTTGATATGCTGACCGGATATGTGGCGAACTTCTGGGCTTGCTTGAGAACGATGACCTAGTAATGATTTAATAGGTACTTCTGTCCCAGGTCCATACTGTAATAACTTATTGTGAAAATACTCTACGGCTTCTTGAGCATAATTTCTTTTGCTTTTATCAGAACATTTTATATTCGAATTTGACAAATCTTCTTCCTGAGGCAACGATGAAAAAGCATTCACATACACAAAGTCACCATTAATTGCGAACAAACTGGGATACTGAGATAAAAACTTCTTTAAACCCGATTGAGAACCACCCGCGATTTGTCTCATTTCCTTCGTAAATCCTTTCGCACCAAACTGACAACTTAAATCGTGTAAAGTCCTAGGGCCTCCCTTATCCATTAAACGTTCAAAAAAAAATAAAAGAGTCATATTGCGAATCAATTCGTATTCCGAACTATCCATATCAATATCACTTTTGATAAAGGATAAAAATTAAACAAAATCACTTATAAAATTCAATACAGCTTTCATTGATATTATTTGGAAGCTCTGGGCTTTCGCACACAAATATCATGAAGGAGCCATCTGAATTCCTTATTTCTCAAATTTTTCAATGTTGCCAGACTTCATGAATGAAAATATTACGAATTTTTCAGTTTGAAATACTTAAATAAATGCAACGTGGCAGTACAGCGCCACGACATCTTTATTCTCTGACATGAAATAGATGTACTGGACATGTTCATCTTATTTACAAGATGACGAAGTTAATGCAATGGTTAATTTTTATAATCACATTTCTGAGTATTTGGTTGCCTCTAGCTATAAACAAAACATATAATAAGATATTAGAAAAATATTCTGATTTCATAGTTTTTTTTCCCATAATTGCCATAGTTTTTTTTGGGGTGAGTAAAACAAAAGTGGCACTTGCGAATCATTTAAAACATTAGCTGCATTTATATCATTTTAAAACTTTTTCACAAAATATTAAATCAGTTACTAGATTCTTAGGCTTAAAGTAACTTCATTTTTTTAAAATAATTTCAGATATATTCTCTTACTGTTATTCTTTGGAGGGTATTTACATTTAATAATTGTGAAGATGCAGCCGAAGAACTAAAATGCGTAAGCTTATAATTTTGCAAAATTCTGAATTATTCTCAGTAAAAAAATTTATAAGTTATTTTTAATTAAAAATTTAATATCAAATTTTTTATGTTAAATTTTTCTTAAAAATTTCTTTTATTTAT
>JAOWBB010006959.1:0-122345 GCA_028565995.1 Ricinus marginatus
TAAGATGAGCATTAGAATTTGAAGCCACTTCAGAAAAAATCCATGATCTTAAGGAATTTTTTCATATATTATGCAATCAATCAACTTTTCGTTTATTTATATTTATGAATCCACGTAGGTTTTTATGAAAAACCGGTGCTTGTGTAATAAATACAATACGGTTTTAAATGTATGCTGAACACATATAGCCTTGGCGAGATTCTTAATATTTTTATTAAGGCCCAACCTTTTTACCGTGCAAAAGTGTTGGCATATTAAGGCCCAACCTTTTTACCGTGCAAAAGTGTTGGCGTAGGCTCCACTTGATTATAATCACTAAAGCAATTCTTGCAATAGCCGCTTCAGACAAAAACGTCTTCTGTGATCTGGCGCTCAAAACATTCTTTAATGGGCTAGTTCAAAAAGTATCCTTCAACTAAAGTTACAACGTTTACAACTAGAACGTCTTAGATCTGCTTTTCGTTATCAAAAAAGTTTCGAAGGATCTCAGACAAATTTTCAATCGATTCCGCATGCTATAAATTAGACAAATAAAAAGAAATTTACTAAAATCACAATTTCATGATGAGTGACTCATCTTACTGATATCTGACTTTATGTAATATTTTTTTTACATAAATCAGTATAAAAATTTTGATTAATTTTCAGAATCTAAACACATTGTAAAAAGTCCAATCTAATTTTCTTTTAATCTAACTACACCTAAAATTATTTGACGCGAACACATGATGTACAATTCTATGTTTAAATCTTATGATTTAACTTTGCACCGAATATCCGAATGGCATTAAAAAAAATGACATGCATGATATGTATTTAAAGTCGTCAGTCACGATGTCACTCACTCTATATAACCAGTATTGCTTCTTCAACTTGATCTATAAGAACATCGTCGGCTAATCTAACTCGAACGTAAATGGGCAGTTTTCCGATGACGTCTCTTCCCAGAGGGAGAAGAATAATCAATCTGGAAAGTACGTGACGTCAAATAAAGACGAACTTGTCGTGCGGAACCCGCAGACAGGCAATTCTCGAGCGAAGAGGCTTTGGACCGCAGAATGCGAGGAGACCTGGCGAGAGCCTTTCCGGTCCCGCGGGCCGGAAGTTCCTCTGTTTGGAAAAGTGTCAGAGTGCCGCGGGAGCACCTCTCGGTCGGACCTCAAGGGAAAGAGCAGTTAAGGGAAGGTGGTGTCGAACGTGACGACCGGAAGGATTTCCGGATCGTGAATTCAAAAGACAGACAGGGATTATGGCATATTTTCAGCACTTAAGTATCCGCGTTTTTTTTTCTGAATTGATGTAAAATTTTAATCACAAAAACTTTTAAATTGTATTGCATAAAACTAAATCGAAAAAAATTTTCCGATGGCAATTTTATATTATTAATTGACAGTGAAAATTCATAACATTTATGCCGATTGCGTATTGATAATAAACTTCGGCTATAACACGTGAATAGAAATTTATGATTTATACAATATTTATTGAACACAATGGAATGCTTTTAATGTGGAGTAAAGCAATTGTACCGGCATCGAGGAAAGTAAATATATTATTGGCTACAAGTTCATAAGTTCTAATCGCAGCTCCTTTCCGACTCGTTTTCAGTGGTTCTAAAGTTCACTCATACTTAATTCAAATCGAGATGAAATAAAATGTTATGAGCAAAAAAATGTAATATCGATTTGCCGCGTACATTTTTCACCTCTTGCCCTGACAGATAAAATTGCACAAAGCATGAAGCAACTCGTACAACTTTTGTTCATTGAGTTACTGTTTGCACGAGCAAAGCATGAAAATTCACGTTCAGATTATTGAACGATGCACAAATTTGTAAAATTTTTTAAATAACTCCGCATAATCTCGCCTAAAAAGAGTTCGAAAATTTTGAAATTTTACCCTACTTCCTAGGCATTCTTGCATTCCATCGACGAAACAACAAAATGGGCAACCGCAATCTATCTTAAGCCTACGAGTTTCAAATATTTCCAGTTGAATTATAGCATTATCTCGGTTTCCTCACATAAAGCCAAGCAAATGGAGGAAAAAAATGACCCAGGCTTTCGGGGGCTATGATAACTTCGCAGTTGCACAACGTAAAGTCGGGCTCGAAGCAGGGATACTTTTAACGCCGCCAACGGTGCGGCCTGAAGCATCGCAGTTAAATATTTTTAGCTGAAGCTGATGGTTTATAAAATGGTGGCCGATATGAACTAAATAATGGTTTTGCCGAAAAAGGCAAACCGACGCCCAAAATATGAAGTGACTTACCCTGCGTTGCGCGCCATTTCCCCGCTTTTTTTCCCGCGCAAGTTTGACCGCAGTAAATAAATAAAAATATCGAATCGTAACTGAATACAAATGCCGCCATGCAGTTTTGTGTGTTAAAATCGAGAAAAATCCAAGTTGCAGCTACCTGTTCCATGTTCAGGTTTCCTCAATCCCCGGAGTTTTTTTTTACTCTATTTAAAAGCACGGCACGAACTTCCAATTTGCGCTTAAACGAGCATACGTAGAGTTGTGTACGTTGTCTAATGTCGAAATGATCCTTACCTTATATATACCGTCGACTAACTTGGTGACTTCTTCCGCTTCCATCGTGAACAGCTACTTTTTATTCCTTTTTTTGGCACTAATTAAACGTGAAAATTGGATCAGATCTTTTATTTGTATCGCGATCACTCCCGCACCTCATTTCAATTTGGGCACTTAACGATCCAAACTACCTGAATCTTCCTTAAACTGTAATTTCAAGTCATCCGCACTCAGGAGTTCAACTTTCAGGAATCTGATTGGGTATCTGAAAATGAAATGAACATCTTTTTATTAATTAGATCCCGATGAAAGAAAATGATGGTTAGGAAAAGCGCATCATCAAGATATTTTCTGAACGATACGTGAACGTTAAACTGCAATTTTAACTAAGGTGAAATTGTTGAATTTTTATGCAGTTCCTGATATTTAACCAAGACGATCAAGGGCTGTGATGTAATTTAAACGTAATGGAATTTGACCGATAATACAAAATGCATATAGCTTGTGGTGTGTAGTAAAGGCCAGACAATAAAAAAAAACGCTGAGGCCAAATATGGAAATGGAATGTTCGTAAAAGAATAAACACAAACATGTTTTACAAATAATTTTTTTTTGTGTGTGTCTATATATATATTTATTGAAGTAAGTCTCGATTGATATGACTATCAATTGTAATGTGCATTCGGCATGTTTAAATTAGCGCAAATACAAAATGCAGTGCGCATATTACAAAGGTAACTTGCTTTTTTTCTTTTATTTCAATTTCTTTCGACTGCAACTTGTTGACGAATGGCACGTTGATGAATTTATCCGGGAGACGATCGAGCCAGGGCCTCGCCACACGTAGAGACAATTAACGGCGTTGAATATCGGTATTTGAATACCATTTTACACTCGAGGAAGAAAGTTAATCGTGCAACTGACCAAATATTCTTAAATAAATTCCATTATTAGAAATTTAATAACCGTCACGAATTCGATTGAGGTTGAGAGACATTTTAGGCCGCAGTTTTCACCGAAAGGTTGCAGATCTAAGTTTCCAGAGTGTATCAAGGAGGACGGAGAAAACGCCGAATATTTACGTTTAAGCGAAAGTGAAGGTCTGTCAAGGTAATTGGTCGGCTACAAGGGTTAAAATCGGTTAAAGTCCGTTACGGATATAACGATCGCACGGTATTTCATCTGCGGAATTAAACGCGAATATGAGAAACCTCCGGGACTTGAGAAAAATTTATGCCGCGCGATCGAAAGCCTTCGCAGTTCACTTCCAGCATCGGAACCTGCGCGCCCTCGCGGCCTCCTTGATTTTCGAGCAGCCGCGTCCTGAGCTCTTTTACCCGAACGTAAAAGTTCCTCATTCGCATCGAAGGAAAAGCGTTTATTCCCCCGCAAAGCCATTATGCACTCGTTTGGACCACCCGAGGCTTTTTGGATCTCGGGAAAAACTAGATTGAACAAACTTTTACGTTTTTTCAGATGAACTTAATTGTTCTTATAAACCTGGCGGGATTGAAATTTTGAAAAGTTCTTAATCCGCGCGGGCAGTAAATAACCGTGAGAATAATCGGGAGGAAAATGTAACCTCCCTCAGCTACGGCCACTGACTCATTAAAAACGGGTATTAACCTCTATCGCGAACCCACAGCAATGATTCGTTTATTTTGTTTTAGGTAAATAATGAAAACGAAATAATACCTGCCCACGTGTGCGACAGCGAACGCAGAGTGCTGCTGCCTTTTGGGCGAGGAACTCCCAATTGGAGTTCTACTGAGGCCAGGCAAACCTAGGTATCAATATACCTAACCATTTTTACGAATTTTTTCCCATATTGAATTTACTGAAAAGCAGATTGGCTAATGAAATATTCAGATCGATCTTATGAAAAGAATAATCTAGGTTTGCTTTATTTATCCAACGTATGATGTTTGAACAACATGAAATTGTTCACATTTTCGGCAGTCTCATCAGAACAAATGGATACAAGATAGAAAGTTAAATCAATGCAATATATTATAAAAGCAACATTCTCCGATGAATATACCAATCCTTGAAATATAAAATTACAATACATGACTTGAAAATATAAATTTTTAATTATCTTCTTGTAGTTTAACGTTAAATTAAAGTATCAATATACCGTAATTTGGGTTAAAAAACTAAAGCTTCGTCTGCCTTTGCTTCAAAACTATTTTTCGAATGCACCAATGGCCGTTTCGGCATGTGAGAAACCAGAAATGGAATCTGTATCCAATTTAAATCAGATAAATGAGAAAACAACTGTATTCGAATACGCCTATTATATAAAGCCGATGAAGATGTATTTAAAGGTGTTCATATGAGGTATTAAAAAATATAGAAACAACATATTTAATGTAGATATCCATCACTTCTATATATTTATATTACAAATATTTATAATGAAATTTTTTAAGTTTAAATTTCTAACAATAATGAATACAATATACTACAAAGGCAACATTCTCCGGTGAATATACCAATCATTGAAATATAAAATTACAATACATGACTTGAAAATATAAAATTTTAATTCTCTTCTTATAGTTTAACTTTAATTAAATATGTAATTATTTGGACACCAATAAAGAAATTATTATCAAATACATGGGATATTAAACGGAATATGTTCTAAAAAAAAATAATTTAAACATTTACTACCAAAAATATAGACTACACTTAAAAATATAATATACATCACATATTTCATAAAATTATTTGTAAGACTGAGTGCAAAATTAGCTCAATTAAAATATTTACTTTACCCAGGCAAATACTATTATTTCAACATTTCAAAATTTTGTTATATTCCTAAAGCAAAAATTTTTCCTTAATTTCTAACAATCTGCTATTCTCGTACATCCAGGTATGAAAGTTCAGGATAATCTTTCATCATAATAAAAAGTTATAAAAAAATTAAGCTATACGAAATTATTATTAAAAAGCCTAGACAGAAATCGCTTATAAGTATAAATATATACATATATTTAGCTTATTTTAAAAGTGTGTATTTAATTTGTCAGTTCATACTGCATATTTGGGCTAAATTATTAAATATCAGAAAACACTAAAACACTGAATGTATTATTAAAATATAATTTTTAGATTGACAATTTTCATCCACTTAAATATGTACCATTAAGTTTGATGAAAATTTTCATTATTTCAAATCATCTTTTAAAAAGGTATACGCATGCAGGAAACTAACTATCCACTTAAAAAAATTATAAATAAAATTATTTTCAGAACGAATTACCTGACTGGGAAAATATATATAATGAATAAAATGCAATTCAATGTACCGAAATGTTATTTTATACAAAAATTGAAAGCATATGCAATAAATAACACTGTTTCATCTACTTTTACAACCGATATGGATATGTTAAACTCGAAATAAAAACCTAATTGCAGAATGAAGCTGTTTATTTTATAGTTTTTCGCAAATAAGTAAAATATTGTTACCGTAAAAATTTTCATCCATCAGTATATCTAAGTCAGCAAAAATGTGGTAAGAAACATAATACCATCCTATATCAAGATTATGAGAACTCTCGTTTTACGGTCTTTTCGTACCATTACTTTTATGGCTTCCCATAATTTTACACTGTGAATATATTCATAAGTTTTACAAAGTGTATATGTTTAATAGGTTTATTGTAAAAGACCAGACTTATTAACAAAACACTAACAAGAGATAAGCCACACTTCTACGCATGAGATAATTGCTTTTCCATCACAATTACACCATTATTACCGTCAGCGACTGTCGCGTTTACTGATTTTTTCTTATCCCAAAATATGAAAAAAAATTGGAATTAACTCCGATATTTTGGTGCATTTATCTTGTTTTATATTACATCAATGTTCTGTATGTGTTTTCATTCTAAAGGCCGTGTAAGGTCTCGCTTTAAAACCCCTTTCTTTCATGCCGGCAAATAATTCGTGGTTATCGTGGCACTTTACCCAACAATTGCACATTTTCAGACCTATCCAAATTCCCATGAGGTCAGCTTAATTCTACTGCACCAAAGTTTTTACTTTTCCGCAAAGCTTAGGCGAATAAGTGCATTTTTATCAAAGTTAATGGGGGCTGTATTTGTGACACGAACCCGGACAAATTAACCAGTGCTCGTGAACTTCAGATATAAAGTTCTTGAACGCATTAAGGCTTAAAATAATTTGATCATCAAAAATTACAAGTATTTAACCATCAGCTGCCCATCCTTTTCACAGAAAGGACGAAAAAGTATTTTTATGTAAGTGGATTGAATCGTAATCCTGTATTCCCATTACAACAATCTTAATGCACATCCGAATTCTTCGCTTTTGGACAACCCAAAGCACTTGAAAGAGAAGCTCAGATTCGAATCAAAATTCATGAAAATAGACTAGCATCAGTCAAATTACACTGCGAAAGGGATTAATACCAGATTTTTAATTAAATTTCCCGAAATATGAAGCTTGGCGAATAATTCGTTCAACATTTAACTCGGATTTTTAGCACTGAATTAAATTACCAAAAAATTATAAAGAGCATTCGAAGAGTAACTCTGTAAAAGGTTCCGAACCTATAAAAATTTAATTTTAAATTATATTTACATTTCTCTAAGCAAAATTATCCTAACATATTCAGGGATCAAAAGGGAATTCCTTAAACAATGGCGTTATTCTTGCATTGCGGTTGAGGTGGCATACAAAATGTTTGCATCCACGATAAATACGAAAAAGTCCATCAAAAAGGTTGCTTTACCTGGAACAAGTAAAAACGTATCGCACCCTGTACATGTTATTTCTTGTTAATATTATTAAGTGCTCTAGTCGGAGACCGGTAGAAAGCAAAACTTAAAAAATTTTTTTTGGGTTTTGAGTTTAAAATGAATTTTTACGTACTGATTCTTACCAGAGAAAATACAAAATAGCTTAACCGCTTCCCGATAACATTAAAATGAATCGAGCACGTGTAGAATTAAATAAAAAGCGAAAAATCCCTCTGATCCCACACCGCACTCCAGCAAGATCGCGAAGCAACTAATCTTTCCTCCTATCCTCGACTTTTCCCTTCTACACGGTACTCGCGTGGTGCTCTCTTGTGGAATCCGCTTGAATTAAATATTCGTACAAAAAAACTAATTGAACTTAATCAAGCACCTTTATTCAAAGGGTTTTCTATACCTTTCTCCTCGTCGGCTACAGAAATAAATCGGCAGCGCTAAACCGAAATTTACAGCATTTACTGTAAAATCAAAATGTCAGTCAAGTGTCCCTAGAAGCATCGCAAATGCATATTAAAAAAAGATCAAACAACGAATAAAAATGGCAGTGAAACAGAATAAAAAGTTCAACTCGGGATGCCTAAACAGAAGTGGATTCCATCCAATCGTGGTGTTTTTCAGGAAAATTATGGTACTAAGTTTTTCTACTTTTAAGCTGTGCTCTTAATAGTGCTATTAGCCATAATTTTCCATTGTAAGCAGCAAATTCCGAAGCATACTCTAGTCAGAAAAACATAAATTTTAATTCCGATCGACAAAAAGATCGGAAATCAATCGCAGATCGCAAATCGAAATTAAAATTACTATAAACAATAACTAGTAAAATCAATCTCGCATTAAGAGTATTAATGACGGCAAAACAAAGCGATGGAATCCCAAAGATTCCAAACTAAAAAATATCGAAGAAAAATTTTGTTGTTTTATGTTGAATCGTCATAAAACTTTTTTTCGTGTTTTATTCTTCAAAAATAAAACAGAACTGATTTTCCCAGACCATAATACGGATCCTGTTTCCCTAATATAAAACTTTCAAATTATTAGAAAACTAAATGCTATTTCGAGGTTCTTAAAAAGAATCAATAGTTCAAAATAAAATACAAATGAATAAATAACAAAAAAAAATGAAAACAATATTTTCATAAACGATATTTTAAAAATTCTTAAAGCTATATTAAATTTGCAGAAAAAAATTAGATTGTACGACAATATTTTTTATTTCTTTTTGGATAATAGATATTCAACTACTATGTTTTTATTACTTACTGTAATTATAACAAATCTATATTATTATGGAACTGCCTTTTCATTATCTAATTTATTTCAAAACTGCAAGATTATAAACAATATATGTTAATCCATACTTTAATTAAATGAAAAAAAATACAAAAAAGTCGTAATTTTTGCCAAGAACAACGGCGAAGAGAAAATACACCTTAACTTTAACTTCTAATCATTTAATTTCTGTCGTTTTTGTTTTACTAATATTCTAATCAAATCTTTCTGATCGGGACTCAAATAGGGCAATAGTTCTTGTTCCAAAGTAATTAAACAATCCGTATCACCATACTGGCAAGCCATAACCAAAGATTGGAGACATATAAATAATTTTTCATCAAGTACTGACACACCTTTGTTATTGATAATAGTCTGTAAATTCGCTAGCTCACTGTTGTCAACTGTATCAACCCAAGCATATTTCTCCAGGATCGAAGCTGCTAAAGGAGATATCTGTTGTGGAGTTGGCTGCAGTATTAATAAAAGCAAAATTCGTGTAATTTCTGAATCACGTAAAACATCTTCCCTGAAACCGGATTTCGGAATCTTTTCTGCTTCTTCAACCAAATCATTTGCATATTTTAAAGCATCATCATAACAACCTTAAACATTCAATTTTACAAATCTTATGAAATTAATTTTAAAAAATAATTTGGCTCACAAATGAAAAATAATTTACTTTAAATACCTAATTCAATTTTTGAAGATACTAATTTCTGAAAACAATTGATTTTTTCAACTGGGGATTTGTCTAAGAGTTTCAGAGTTCTTTGATATTCAGTAATTGCTTTCTCAATATTCCCAAGATTTAATCTCAAATTATCGGCCATTTCCATTGAAATTCCAGCTAGGAGTATATTTCCATTTGGTATGTTTGAATCTTGATTATTTGCGTAGCTAAAAAACAAAACATAAATAGAAAATGAATAAAATGCACTCAACGAAATAAAAAACAGTATAACCCCCTAAAATATGACAGTTAAATAAAACATTTTATATTTCAATGAAATTTTAAATGTAAAATGTCAAAAGAAAAGGTTATATAATGTAGTGACAAGTAAGATGTTGTTATAAAATTAATTAAAATAAAAAAATTGATAAGAAAAAAATATATCCTTACCTATCTAAACATCCTTCATAGCATACAAGAGCTTCATGAAAATTCTCATCTGTGGATACCATTTGATCCTTAACTAATTTTGAATAGCTTAACATGAATTGTCTGCTGGCTTTCAGTAATAAATGAGCTTGCTCAGAAGTATTTCCTAAAGTGTTATGGCAATTTGCTGCAGCCTGATAACAAAATCCAGCATACTGAGGAATACCATCAGCTTCACAAGTCATTCCTAAATTTTCTAAAATAAATAATAGCTAATGAAAAGAACTCTAAATTTCATTTCTTTCTACTGCAAAAAATTTCTGAGACTAAAAATATTTTACTTCAAAAATTTAAATTACACTGTCTTACCAAATTGCTGACATGCTTCAGTGACATTTGGCTTCTTCAGTATTCTCCTGTAAATATTTAAAATTAAAACAAGTCTCATTTTATTATGCTATTTATTGAAAAAAAAAATATTAAATACCAATACTAAAGTTACAGTAATAAGCCTACTTGGCCTAAAATAATTTTTATTGTTGGGATAATTCTTAATTCATAAAAAATATAAAAATTAATTATTTCCAGTGTATTTGTAACAATTTTATACTTAAATATAATATTTTTCTTCAGTATTTTTATATTTATTGTTTCAGGATAATTTTTACTAATTTTAAGAAAAATCAATAAGCAAATGTGAAAAAAAATACAAGAAATGAAAAGCAGAATTTGAAGATAGAAAATCTATCAGATTTAATATCATATATAATATAATTAGATCAGAAAAAATTTAATAATACTGAATTGAGAAAATCTACTATTCATTATAAATTTGCTATAAGATATCATATCAGAAAAGTTACATTAGTAATTAAATAAAATTATTATGGAAAAAATCTTTCCAATTTCTTGGCATAAAAAATATATGCCAACAATATGCCATGCAATCTGCATGCCAAAAATAGGTGCCGATTATATTTTACAGTTGGCATTTTAGAAAGCTTTTAAAACCAAGAAAGAAAACAAAGCTTTTAAAAACAAAACAAAACATATATTTTATAATTAACTCTTAAATTATACTTACCTCTTTTTCAATTTATTAGAAATATGTTGAAATTGACTAAAAATATAATTTTTTTCATCCATTTTCATCAAACAAGTACAAAACTGATGAAGATAATCTTATGCAAAATTCAGCATACTAAATATAATAAATAGATCTTTCAATTTTGATATTCTGTCATCTTATCTAAAAATTAAAAAAAAACCTTTAAAATTTATTTCAGCTTTGTTAAAAAGTGAAATGAAATTTGGATAAATTTTTACACCAATTACAAATAAGAAATAGTAAAAAATTTGTATTAAAGTAGTAATTGTTGTTCCTGTCACATCAAAAAATTAGTTACAGCAAGTTAAAAAAAGTTGAAAAATATTTTATTTGTATGTTATAATTAAAAAAGATTTTTAGTAAGTAGAATTAAATTTAATTGCCAAAAATTTTTTGCTTTAAAAATAATTTATAGTATATAGTAATTAACATGAAAGATTCTAATATTTTTCATCAAATAAAATATCCTTTTAAGTAATCTGAGGCAAGAAACTAAATCAAAAAGTACTGGCAATAAATCTCCCATTTTCATTATTTTAAACTGAAAATTGCAAAAGTTCAAATATTTTAGATTATATATACTTCAATACAGAGAAACATGAATAACATTTCAGTTCGTAAATATAAAAAAAAATACTCACTGTAAACCTCTGATATTCTAAATAAAAAGAAATTTCAAACCCAGAATATAATAATTATAAAAAAAACATTATAATACAATACACATAACAGTATTTTATATACAACAGAAAAGAACTATCTTAAATCACTATGAAATTAATTTATATTTACTGTAAAATAAAATGCTGCTCAAAATTTCAGTTAAAATCAATTACTGAACTGAAAAGATCCTTCACTCTCGTTATCACAAAACCATATTAGACCATAGAGAAAATATACAATCTGTCACTGGACAAATGGTATTTTAGTCGTTATGAACTAGAACAAATATTATTGATTTAAATTTCATTTTTAATGTCGAATGTTGGCAGCCGTAATATGTTTTTTAATCTCTCTCCCGGTTTCTTTTTACAAATACAGTTACTATTTTAAACGGTTTATATAGATGCGTTTCTTTTCGTACCAAATAAATTAGAAAACTGATTAAGAAATATCATTAAAATTTTTTTCATTTTAACATCACAACATTAATTTTAAAAATTCGAATCTCTATCACGGTTTCGCGAGTGAACAGGTACTGAAGAATAATCTCGGGCCATCACATTTTGAGTAAACTCAAAAAATTTAAACAATCGATAATTTATCTTTACTAACTTCAGTCAGTGATTGATTATATTAAGAAGTCTCAAAATATCTATTGTATTTAACTATTCAGCATAGTTTCCCATCGCAATTAATCAAACATATTTCAGTGGTGTTTTGAAATGAACTTTACTAATAAATTCTACTTTTTGTATTTAATACAGTTCTAATATTTAACTCATTTATCATTCCTTGTATAATCAAATTTCAAATTAATTCAGACGTTGTATCTTGAATTTCAATATTTGGACTTAATAATTTCTCTGCAAGCCTCAGATGCAAAGTCTCACTCCTTTTCTATAATTAGACTTATACATATCAATTCAGTTCATTCTTTTACTAAAATCAAATGCCCGGCATAGGAGCTATTAGATCGTGGAATTTAAAAGAAGTGGCTCAGTCCTAATATTATGATCCAAATAGTAAAAAAAAAAATATATTATACAATTTTGATGTGATACTGTTGCTTATAATTAATTATAATTACATTTAAATGTAATTGAATTATAAAATCATATTCAACTCAGGAAAACATGTAATGCATTACTTCTTTCAATACATTCAATACAGCCAATGCAACACTTCTATTCAATATTTCAAGATAACATTAAACTAAAATTTATGTAAAATTAATTTTAGGAAGTTTCTTCAGTTATACTTTTAATATAGCATTTTTGTTTTCACAAAGTCAAAATTTTTTGATGTCAACGTCAATTTTTATCCATTCATTTCTTATTTCTTTTTATTTAATTTTCACATGTAAAAATGAGATTAAATAATATAATGAGAAAATCTTTTTTTTTAGTTAAAATGTGGAGATCAAAAGAAGATGCAGTCAGAGATCTTATGAAATGTAATAATTATTCCAAGGAAAGTGAATCAATTATAAGTGAAGCATTATCAGAAGCTTTGTCTGAAGGTGAAGAAGAATATGGAAAATTTGTTGATCCAAGATCGGTGAGCTAAGAAAAATGAATAAAAGTGCAGGAGGAATTAACTTGATAAAATTTCAGTTATACTGTGTTTCTATTACCTAAAAATCCAGTCTGAAGAATCTTAAAAAGATTCAGTTTCATAATTTAAAAAATCACCTTAAAATTCCATGTTTTAAAACAATGCTTTAACTTCTTTGATATTATTTCCATTTAATGTACTTTTAAACTTTTAATTTCTGTTTACTTCATTTTATTTATTTATTTTATTTCATTGTCTGGTTTACTTATTTTATTATCTATATTTACTTATTTCACTTTAAAATCTTAAAAAAAAACTTAAAAATTATTTTATATTTAAAATATTGAGCTTATTAAAATAATTTGATAATGTTATCTTAATAGTGACGTCATCATAACTCTTAAAATCTGTACTACATATCAAATTAATGAATTTTATATTGTTTAATGCAAATTGAAATTATATGTCTAGATTAATGAAAATTATTTTCATCTTGAAATGTTTATAACAAAATTTTTCAAATTTTATCAATAAATATCATAACAAAAGACATAAATTTAGGTTATTTATTCCATATCTGCACTATTTTGATTGATTTACTATTGCCAGAATTGTTAAAACTAAAATATAGTATTCAGGTAATCTTAAAAAAATTAAAACAGCTTATTAAGTCACAGTTACATTACCTTTTGATTTAACAAAGTTTCAGAAATTTTATTTTTAAGGTATAAAATTAATTTTGATTCCAGGGAGAAACTGTTGACATATCTTCTAGTGATAGTGAGGAAAAAGATTATAAAGGTTGGGGTAGAGGACTGATTATAAAAAGATTTAAGGAAATCGAATTATCTCGTATGGAAAAGAGAATGGTAATAATAATATAAAATAGACTATTTTTGAGGGATTTTATATTTTTTATTAGAAAAATTTGTCAGATATCATTTATGACATCTGTGAAAATAAATTTCATGTAACTTATGCAATAATTATGAATTGATTTATATATGTCTAAGGGGACAAAAAGATTAATGAAAATCTCTAAATTTGTTTTTATTTATTTAACTAAGGATCTCTTTACATTAATAAAAATTACAAATGCAAAACTTTCGTCTAGGTGTCTTTTTGGATCTCAATTCCTAATAGAACTTCCTTAATTATTTCCAAGCGAGAGTTTGTAAGAAATTTTTTTGTTCAAAATTGTGGAGAACTTTTCTGCAGAAAGATAAAAAGTATCGAGAGTTTCCCAAGCAATCTAAAATATAAAATAGAAAATAAGCATACATAACGAATTAGTTGAAATTAAAATTAAGTTTGAAATCAACATCAATTACATAAGAACAGTCATTTATCCTTTACAAATTTTAAACTCACGAACTGGCATTTTAATACATACTTCAGAATTAATCTTTAAATTTTCTTTCATTTCTATTTATTTTTTTATTTATTTTTTCTTTACTTTTCAGGTGCGAGATATTAGTGTGGGAAATTATATGTTAGAGCGTTATTTTGCTAAACAAAATAAAAAAGTCTCAAAAAAGATAAACACCTTACATGAATCTGAGTCAAAAGAACGGCTAGAAAATAACGTAGAAGACGAAATTAAGAATCCCCCAAGCCACGTCAAAGAGCCGATAAAATCTGATACAGAAAACGTCTTAACTTATAGGTTATTAACTGGTAAATCACAGAGTAAAGATGACAAAAATGAGTGTACAGCATCGATATCATCAATTTCAGAGTCAATGACATCAATCGAAACAGAGTTAATGAAAAAATTATATATAACAGAAAAAACACAAAAACATCACAATATGCCGTATCATTCCCCGGTGTCGAAATGCAGTGAACGGATCCAAAAATCCTTGGATAAAGAAAGTAATAAAAGTAATAGAAAAGTCACAAAAATGAGTTATGAAAAAAATAGCAAACCACCCCGAAGAAGCTATTATTCTTTAGCGACTGAATTTAATAAAAAAGAGGATGAAACGAAATTGACTTGGTTTAATGAAGAGTGTGACGAAGCTTGTAGTTGCAAAAAGAATAATACATGTTTTCAATATGACCCTAATAGTTTTCCTCCTTTATAAATCAGAAAATTTTATTTTCCTTTTCTTTTAATTTTTTACTTTACCCGTTTATTATTCAATATTTTACATGTTATAGTTTAGTATTTGTAATTATTTTACTATGAATTCTGGTGTTCACTTTTTATTGTTCCTGAAGATGCTGTGTTTATTTTAGTATTGTTGCTGACTATAATTATTTTATTGATGAAGACGCAAGCGACTTAAAGGACCGCAACATACATCACTGAATCTCCTTAGGAGTAAAACTTTTAATGTGGATTGTTCGATTTCCATAAAATTAGGAAAAAGTTATATGGAAAAAGTAGGAAAAAGTAGGAAATATGAAGTTATGCGAAATGTTACCTGTAATATAAACCAGTGAAAAATGAAAATTTTATTTAAATTGAGAACCAAAAGAAATGAAAAATCAAGAATTGATGCTAAAATCTTATAAAAATATATTTATATGTTATTTCCTAGTCTCAAATATCGAAATATATATATACATATTTATGGTGTTTTAAAGTAAACAATATATTCATGAACTTATATCTTCTATTTAAATAATTTCTTATTTTTAATATTTCTTTTCTAGAGATATAATATTCTTTTATGTTCCACAGTATTATTAAAAATTTAGTACTTGCCAATACTAATTATAGTAATTTCAAATTTTTTTTATTATAGAATTTTTGAGGAATAAATTTAAACATTCCATATCAGAACCGTTACATTAAAACAATGTCGAATGGGTTTTACTTTAAAAAAATTATACAGCTCACTTTATTAGACGAGTTTTTTTGAGTTTTCGAAAAAAAAGTTCAAAGTTTTACAGAAATTTAAGAATTCTTATATCAAAAAAGTGAGAATGATGTACAAAATTCTTAAATTTTATCTCAAAATATATAAGATTTATCATTGACTGATATTAGGCCTCTGAAAGAAATTCTTTTTTTTCAGGTTAGGTTAGTTTTAGAATTTATTTATTATTTATATTTGGTTTACAATACAGACATAAGATGGCTTGGATGGGTAAATATTTAACAAATTTTAAACTTTGTGTAAAATGCTTTAATATGTTTAAATAAATGTCTATGATACTACATCTATATGATATAAACGTATTTTAGTTCACAAAATAAATTCTGAAAATTTTATACTTGATATATGTATATGTCGTAATATAATTATATAAATATTCGTGATTGATGTTTGTTGCTCATTGCACAATATGGTATTTTATTTTATTTTTTAAATATGAAAATTAATATATTTAAAATTGTTAATGAAATAGTAAATGCTAAGGAAAAAGCTATTCCTTAATCCTTCCAAAAAAATATTAATTTATGTACCTTGTTGCATGCATTACACATGACCTTGGACGCATTTATCCAGATTATTGTAATTTTCATTAAAATTTTGCGATTAAGCATTGTCTTTTCTTTATATGATCTAAAAATTTATTATTAATCAACGTATGATACATGACAATGGATGAACGGAACATACATCCATTCACATTAAGTGGAAAAATGTACATGAATAAATTTGAATATTAAAGATAAAAATAATTAATTCCATTTAATCATATAATCTAACATCTGGAATTTAAAGATGTTGAACGGATTTATTTGAATTTACGAAAGAAAATTAATAAATTCATAACCACTATAGTATTTTAACGCGTTTCACAGTTTTTCGCATTATCGGGTATAAATGGGACTCCCACACTGAAAGACAACCTAGACAAAGCCTATCCAGTGAAAGACATCCATCATACCTTCGCCACACCAACCCTCTTTTCGCTTTCCCATTTCCAACGGTGGTGTCCAGACGGAACGGGAAGGGGGGGAGATAATGTAATATCATTAACTGAGACTGATAATATAATGCCATTATATTTTTCAATTTTAATTTAAAATTAAAATGTTTGATAATATTAAATAGATATTTACAATTATATTATTACTGAAATTATCATTAATTTTAAAATCTGTATTATTTATGAGTATGAAAATAAATTATACACATTGTGAGGTGGAAGTTGCAGAAAAAATTTCGATGCAATTCGATTTTGTACTGAATACATGGAATTCAATCAGTACAATGGAAAGGTTTTCTAACTATAGAAAGTTAGAATACTATGTCTCGAATAAAACAGCATAATTTATTGCAGTTTCGTCGTCAAATCATTCCGAAGAACTGCAAAGAAAATCCTTAGGGAAACTTATTTTCCCATTTTTAAAGAACAAATAAAGTACTGTGCGAAAGTGTCTGTCCGCGAATTAAAGATTGGCCTTACGGTCACGTCTTCTCGGACGATTTCGTGACCAGGAGCTTCAATCTGGTCATGGAACATGAAAAATTCAGAATTTTAAAAATTTTACTTTGTAGCATGTTGCCACCATTAAACGGAAATTACGTGTCACAAAATAATTTTCATTCACAAAATGCAATGATTAATATTTTGTTATAATTATTTTAATATAGTATAATTTAATATAATAATAATAATATAAAAGTTATAATATTAATCTTAAGTTTTTCTGATGTATTATCTTGAAAAATTAATTATTATATTTTTTGCAGAGGTCTTGTCGATGGTGAGTGAATTTCTGAAAACGAGTCAAAAAGATTTTCCGGCTGAGTTTTCGTCGGTGATGCAAACTCTCCCCCTAGGAATCAAAGTCAAAAGGGTTTCAAATTAGGAGAAAAACATTCGCAGTGTCCGAACTGTTCAAACAATCTGTCATTTATCCTTCTAATTCTGCGACAGTCCTTTCTTTTCTGTGACCAGGGTGGCGAATCAGACGCATTTGCAACATCCAGGTTGCAGTCACTATTTGAACTGACAGTTAAGTCTGATGCAGGATGGGACGTCCGGGCTTTGGCAACATCGCTAACGGCGCCGCTTTCTACGCGTTCGGAATATTTTGTTCCGCGACCGTCTGCTAAATGACTTGGGTCACTCTGGCCACTTCTATCTCTGTCACTCTATCAGGTCTAGATGTTTTTCTGAGGTTTCGCGCACGGTCTAATATCGTTTGTATCTCTTCCTTCTCATGGCAATTAAGATGTCGCCTTCGACAGCATTTGCCTTTGTTACACTGTTCTCTCCTCTTAATATTACGGTTCCGGGATCGTTGTATTGTTATAACTCTTTGTTTCGTCGGGTTGCATTTCTTATTTCATATATACCTGCTTGATCCACTAGTAAAGTCTAAATGCCACTCCTTCCGATTCCTTCTTCTGCGGACTGATGCCACCAGCTTCATTGTATCTGAGTAAAAAAACCTAAGCGTTTTTTCAGCATTTCTTCAGGATGTTCCATATTCTCATGTTGATTTTTTCTTGAAAAGTTGAAGAATCGAAGAATCACCAGAATCAGCCATAGCAAGTTCCTGCTTTAGCTTCTTCATTCGCCCGTGAACGCGAACATAGTTCGCAGCTCTTGTTCGTAATGGGGTGTGATTTATAATATATGACTTAAGATTACATATTAAAATTAAAATACTGTCAAACTAATGTACGAACAATAAATCATGAATATACAGGAAAAAAACATAATAATTAACTGAAGGTTTAAAAACTTAATAAAAACCAGAAAAAAAGATATTTGCTTATCTTAATAAATAGGCAATTATGATTGTTGCATGATTGTGATACCACATAAAAAAAGTAAACTCAAGCTTTTTTTTTGTTTATACATTTTCCTTTTACAGAATAATATCAATGATAATTAAAGACTATTAATACAAAAACAACTTAGCTTTAAAACAGTTAAGTTAAATCCAAATTATATTATATATAAATCCAAATTATATTATTTATATATTACGGCCATACAAGCTAGTTATTTTCTTCCAGAAGAATTGCATTGAGACTAAGAGTGCTTATTCTTTTTTCGCAGGCAGGACCTGTATTTCTGTTCAGACAATTCTGTCTTAAAAACATTGGGAAAAATTGCATTCTGAGCACCTTCCCACACACACAACCACATTGATTTCCTTCCCGTAAAAAACTGAATTTAGATAAAAATCATAATTACTTTTAAATATTTATGATACAAGTTATTATGATTTGTTTTTATTATTAATGGTTTCAGTTTTACTGAAATTAACCTTGTTTCTCTAATGCATTATTTTTACGAAATAAATCTTACTCAAAATTCTGATTTCGATTATGGCCCTACTGAACTATTTTCGTTACTCATTTTTCTAGACTTTGCTAGTTGCCTACCAAATCTATTGCCACGACTGTTATTGTTTTTATTTGTGATTTATTATAATATCAATAATTCGACATTTTATCATGTCAACCGAAAATGATTTGGTAATTGGTATGTCTAATTATATTAATATTTAAATTTTATGATTTGTCATTTCAGTTTTTCATTTTAAGAGATTATAATTTTGATGTTTTTTTTCTTGTCATAACTTTTGAAAACTTTTTCTTGAAACATTCATTTGCTTAGGGTCAAATTTACTTTATTTTTCTTCAGCCATTAAAGAATCATTAGAGAGCGATGGGACTTTGCAAAAACTTAGAGCAGAGATGAGAACAAAAGTTTTGAATATATTGAATGGCGAATCCCAATTTGGGCCTCCTGAACAACCAAAGGAAGTATTTATAATTAATGAATTAGTTCGAGAATATTTGTCTTGGAACGGCTATAAATATGCGAAATCAGTTTTCGTTCAAGGTAACATATGTGACAGAATATTATAATTTTTAACCGCTAATTGCTTTGATTAATAATTTTTTTTACTAATTCGACAACAACTAAAAAAATTTAACGCTCATAAATTTGCAATTCATCATATTTGAATTTTCATTCAAGAAAGTGGCTTGAATTCAGAACCATTATCAAGATTACAATTATTGGAGGAACTTGGTTTGAGAGACACAGAAGAATCTTCAAAACTGTATGTTATTATTTACTAATTTTATGATTAATCCAAGAAAAATTTATTTAGCACTTTTTATTTAATTTATATGTAATTATTCACATAATATTGAATATATAAAAGTTTATAAAGATAGAAAAATATTTAAATTTTGTTTATATCTTTGAATAGTACCTTTGCTTAAAACTTATAAAAATTAGTATATTTTGTACTTAAGATTAAATTCTGAATTCTTATTTAAATTTTTTTTCAGATCAGTGTTACATGGTATAGTTTCTACCTTCAAGAAAGTACAGAATGAATCACAATGATTTTTTCTTTAAAAAATTTTTAGAAGAATTATTGAAATTAACTGTATAATATAAAAAAAATTTAGATTACTAAAGTGTTAAAAAATAAATATTTATGCTCTACAGCCAGGGTTTTTATAGTAGCAAAGTTGGTTAAATATGAAATAAAAGCAATATTAGAGATCATATTATTTGTATTTTGTAATTGCATGGTTAACATTAAGATGTTTAGTTGTTATTTTTATTAAATCTATTATTTAATGTTATGAAAACAAATTTTTGAACTTACTTTTTTTCAAAATATTTATCTTGAAAATGTGCTTTGACATTAATCCTTTTATTTAAAGACACTGAAACTAAAATAATAGTAAAATTTTTAATAAAGTTAGTCATTTTGCTCATATTTAACCAACAAGCTAGTGAATATTTCCTAAAAAATCTGTAGAACAAGATTTAATTTAAAATTTATTCATAAAATTATAAACAATACATATTCACAATAATTATGTTAGGAACTAAAGATTTTAATTTTGCAGAATTTCCAGGATTTGACCATTTATGTAAACTATTTGGTATAATGCAATGACCAAGAAACTAATTGTTTAAAAAACAAAGTATTATTCACCTTAAAATAAATAAAAAAAATAAATTCTCAATATCCTATAAGCTCCTTTAATTTCTTGTATAACTTAAGTTTATGAATAAGTTAAATATATAAATTTTATCAATCATCATTTTGAATAAAATGAAAATGCATTAATATAAATCATATTCAAATACTCTTTTAGTACATTTCAATTTTTATGATAACAATGTATCTCCAGTGAAATAGTTATTAATGAAATAGCGTGTATATACAAGCACTTAGCGAATTATAATTACATTCTTGTTTTAGATTAAAAATTAGATTTGAGGAAGAAACTTTAATATCTTCTTAGTCTTTTTTAATGTGAAAAATACTAAAAAGTATTTTAAATTATGTTGACTTATTACTTTTGATAGACTGCAAAGTAAAATAGTTTGTATTGAAATATTTTAAATTTAATTAATTGTAAAACAAATTGTAAAACATTAAAAAACATCGTACTCAAGTATTACAGTAAGTAGTATTATCAATAAAATGACTTAATTCGACGCTTTTAGCGATAGAATCAATATTAAATTGTTAACAGAAATTAACCAAAATTTGACCATTAATAAAAATAGGATTCCAATTTGAGTAAATTTATAAGAATTAGAGAATGAAATTGTAAAAAATTAAAAATATTTCATCGTTTATTTTTTTTAAATCATTAGAAATCTTTTCTTTTGTTTCATAAATCAACTAAAATGTTGTTTGTCCTAAAAAGTAAATTCCTATATTGTGTGTTAGAAAAAGTTCAACTTTGTTTCAGTTTCAACGAAATTAGTGACAAATTCTAAAAGAATGGCAGCATTAAATTTTTTATTTAAATAATGGCTAAAAATTTTAAAAAGTAGAATGTAATTTATACAATTTAATTAAGCGTAACCGTAATAAAAAATTTTCTCCTTAAATTTTAAGTACTATTTTGAACTTTTTTTTTTCAGTTCAGTATTGAAAAATCTATTCTTTCATAATCTAGAATGTCCGATGGAAACTGCAATCAAGTTGAAATTATAATTTTTTTAGAACCTGCTTTTCTTTTAAATAAAATACTGCATCAACTAAAGTCGCAACCTTCAAAAATCATATCAAATTTTTCCCGTTACATTTATTTGTGAACAACTTTAAGTATTTCACATTTTTTTCATATTTTTATATATTTTGATTTATTGGGTTTAAATAAATTAAAATCAAAGCTCGATTAGTGGATTAGAGTTTTTTCAGCTAATTATAATTTATATAAATAAAATGATATTTATTTAAAATAAAGACGTACCAAAATATATTACTTCTCCTTATTAATTGCATGATATTACAATTAATATTGAACAGAAGCAAATTAATATTAAGTTCATTAAAGAATAATTTTTTTGTTACTTTCCCAAGTCATATAATACATTGAGCCGGGGAGTATACTGACAATAAACAAGAATATATATAAATGAGAGACTTGTTTAAGGCTAAAAGGATCGTTCTCTTGCATCAAACGCTTATGAATGTTTACTTTTCCGCATCCCATATATTTAACCTTGAAGAACTTAAAGTAAGAGCTAAAACTACTAATAAAATGTAAAGGAGAGAATATTAATTGAATGCAATGCAAAAAAATAACAATAATAACAAAATAAAGAATGATTTCTTATTTCAGTTAGACATTCGAGAGAAACTTCATTTATTCATATAAGAAGGCCAGGCTTACCTCCTGGAAAGGAGTTCTTTATTTAAGGGACATAACATAAAAAATTTTAAAATATCTCTTTGCCTCCGTTGAGCTAAAAATCATGAAAGCTATTTTTGGCAAGATGGTGGAAGCCACAAAATTCTGGGCCACTTTGTCTGGACATAGTTAGTGTGTTCGTGCTTTATTTAGTTATTTAATCGAATATCAGCTATTGGTGGATCTAAAAGGTAATCGGGGGGATTAAATAATATTATATAATTTATAGATATCATTTTAAAAATTAATTAATACTTTTAAAAACGGAGGGAAAGATCAAGTATTACAGGAAATATCCGCAATTAAATTAAATGCTTTTGAATCAGAACGAAATAAATCGCAGTGGCAGAAATGTCAATCCTTTAAATCGAAATTATCTATACCTAAAGCAGAATAAACTTAATTTTAGGATGTGAATCGAAACAATTAAACATTTAACAAAATAACAAATTAAGAGAATTATTTTTGGAGATGATAAATTAACTAGAGAAACAGCAAAAATACCAATATACTAATTAAAGTATAGTGTACAAAGGAAAAAAAATTTAGAAGCATTAATAAAATATGATAATTATGTAGAATTAGAAGTAGCATTTATTGAATAAGCTTTAAAATGTACGATTATCATATACAATTGAAATTCTATGCTCAAGTCTGTTGTCTTTAGAGATACAGAAAAAGAAATATAGATTTAATATATAAGTCTTAATAAGTTTTAGAATATATATAAAAATGGAAGTAAAAATTTGGGTTTTTGCAATATCATAAATCAATCATAGAACTATTATATTATATTGAATATTACCAAAAATATGATACGATAAAGTAAAATTGAATGTCTATCCAAAATTATAAGAATTAATTATTTTCAGTTAAGGGAAACATTATTAAAAAATTTTTATACAAAAAGTAATTTTCGATTAATGAATTTTGATTCTTTTTCCGAAGAAAAGACATAACGTATCAGATATACAAAAAATAATGATGGATAAAAATTTGATCCTAATTAAGCAGAAAAGTAATTGGACTCAGAAAAAATAGTACAGGTAAAAATTACTGCTTGAATGACGCTTTTTTTAAGAAAACAACTGAACGAAGTTTTATTTTTAAATATTTCACATTTTTTCATTTTTATTATTTCCATTTCTTATTTGTGATAATATCTGTAAATATTATTGATCTAAAAAAATGGATATCTTCGAGGAACTGAATTATAATTGTAATTGCAATCCATCTGTAGATTGTTATATGAAAAAAACACTGAAAACCAATGCGAATAAGATGAAGGTTTCCATTAAGTTTTGACAATTTTTGACCTAACAACAACTTACAGTAAGTGTAAAATTAAAAATATTTTTCTACTCTTGGAAATCATCGCTTTAATTAGTAAAGTTTTCCACAAAAACTGTAAGAAGTTTAATTTTGCGAAGAATTTTGAACTTTGAGGCTAAGGACTAAATAAATATACGTTCTCTACGAGGCCTAGTGTAAAATCAAGGAAAACTATGACGCATTGGAAATCGTAAAAAAAGAGATAAAAATAATGAGACATCTGAGCAATTTCAAACCTTAACATCCAAATCCTATACATGTTTAATGGTAAAAGAAAAATTACAAAATTTTAATGTCAAATCAACTCAACGATGTGTTTCAGTAAGAAAAAAATGTCTTTTTCAGCCAGACATGGAAAAGTAGTACGAATATCGCGCGTTATTCAAACTCTTCCCAGCCAAATTTGTGGAGTTTTTCTTTATCAAAACGGGCATCTAAAAAATTCTGTTAAATATTTTCTTACTGATCACAGCCATTTTTAACATTATTTGAAGATTAATCCTTTTGTCAAATCAACTGAAAAATTTGTATTTTAAAATTCATTATTATCATTATAACATTTATGAAGATATATATTTATTCATGAAAATTTAACGTTGGATCAGCCTTCCAAAGTGCACATCTCACATTTTACGAGTTAGAAAATATAAAGTTACTTGACATTCTATCAGTGAAAATATGAAATTATTTTATAATTATGGCGTTAATTTAGTTAATGTAATTGTTGATACAGGTGAGAAAATGAGGGGAAATACGCGGTTAAAAAAAAAAGATTTCTCAGAGATTAGTCTTCAGTTAATCTAAGCGCCAAACGAAGTGGAGAGGGAAATTATTTTAAACAATATCGTCTGCTTTCTAAAGGACATCGTTATTTACAATTTTACTTCTCTTGCTGTGAGAAAAAAAGGTATGTAGTGCAATCTTCGAATTAATTTCAGCTTTTTTTTAGAGAAATTTTTATTTAAATAGCTGACCGAGAATAGAGCAATATTTCGGTTGAATTTTTTCTAAATTAAGGGAGTTGAATCTTAATTATCGATCGTTCGTACGTTAAAAAGTTAACGTTTCCATTTTCGTCCATACATTTCCGGTGACAGTTTTGTACCAATTATATACGCGAAATTCTTATTTTGCTTTCAGTTGTAATTGAAGGCTTTTAATTTTTATAGTATATTTATCTTACTTCAAAAAAGCTTTATTTTGACGGTTTTTCACGTATTATTTTCTTTTCTGGACTTGACTTTTTTTTCTCACGCCCATCGATCTGTTTAACTTTGGTTCAAAATTTCATCAATCTTCATAAGTTTAATTAAATTTCAAGATCGTTGTAGTGATTCATCGGTGTGAAAATTTCATGTTAAGTATTTTTCTAATATTCGGTTACGTTTCATAATGAAAATTTATTTATTTAAAATCTATTTTAAAATATATATTTATAGGTATCTGCATATTTTTGTGAAAAAAATTACCATACTTCTCTAATCTCGTTATAATACTAATATATCTTCGGTTTAAACAAGTGTAACTGCAATTTATGAAACAACTGTGACAGAAAATGATTTAATTTAGGAATTTGAACATAAAAATCTTTATGCAGATTAGTTCTGCATAAATAATGAGTGGTAGCAGGACAGTGTATTTAGGAAAAATCAAGCAATTGCATCGAATTAATTGTGGAATTTTGTTCTTTCAAGGCCTTCAGTGGTGAGTAACATAAAGAGATTTGAAAGGACAATAAATCCAAAACTATTCTTTGTGATATAGTTAAGAATGATTGAAAAAATCTTTAAATTTATTGTCTTTCAGTATGAAATGGAAAAATAAGAGAGCTCCACCAAATTCTGCTTACATACCAACAAAAGTAGAGCATTGTGCCAATGTAATCACACATGGAGTAAGTGATAAGAAAAACTTGTTTTAAATTTATTAAATTGCTAATATTTTTTAAAACTCTTCAAATTATTCAGATTCTAATTTAAACCATTTTTTACTCAAAATCCATTTATAGCTGCAGATAATTTAAAATTTTTTGACTTTCAGAGTTTTATTGTTACTAAAAAAGTTGATTTTTCATATAAAGAAAACCTCTTTTTTTAATATAATACAAATGAATAGAAAAAATAAGTCTGTTAGATCAGTATCTGGATACTGGGCTCCTTGGATTTAGGTCATTAAAAAATGTTTAACATATTTATCATATCAATATTAGGATCACATGACAAGCTTTGATCCAATTTTGTTTAATGACAGCAGTGAAGTCTTATAAATAAATTATGTCCTTAAAGATTACTTAGAAGTTCCAAGAATTTTACATAAAAAGGTAGACATAACAAGTCATTTCAAACATTTTAACATATATATAATTCTTTAAAAAGAAAATTAACATTAGAATCAGCAAATCATTTCATTATACCAAAATTAATATCCATTTTGTGGTGTTTACATTTGCTAAAATCTCCTTCAAGATTTTAATGATAAGATGAATAAGTTTGTTAAATCTATAAATTTTCGAATTTAAATTAACTTTAACAATAACAGTTGAATCAGATTAGTATATATAATTAGGTACTATAGTTTTCTGCATTTAAATAATTTCAAAATAAGATTCTTCTTTTTTTTCCCCCTCATAATACTTTGAAAAATTTCAGTTATTATGTATATAAAGTCTTTATTTCGAAGTCTTTTTTTATATTGAAAATTATATTCCAAGAACATTGATTTAATTGACAAGGTCCACCGTTGATAAACCTGGTTCTGAACAATGAATCTTGGATGAAAATTATTGAGAAAAGATACCAAAACTGATATCAATATAAAATAAATATATATTATTCTTATGATGACTAACTTTTTTATAATTAATTTTTAAAGCATTTATATACTTTCATATTGAAAAATGTTTTCAAGAAAAATTATATTTAAAAAGATTTTTTTTACTGCGAACGCATTCAATTTATAAATATAGAATTTACTTTACATTCATTTCGATGTACATGCAGATATTAAAAATACTTTTTATATGTTTGTTTCATTAGAACTTAAAGAAAATGAATTATCTGTAAAGCAATAAAGAATTGGGTGAAATAAATATAAAGAAATAATCATTCAGTCATTCTAACGAAGAAATATCTCATTGACAAAATGTTGCTACATTTTATAGATAAATATCAATTTTTTTTATATAAAGTCAATAATACTGTTTCAATCAGACTGTAAGTTATACCTGAGAAAAATGCCTAAACCAATTTTCAATTGCAATCGTTATATTCTCTTTAATGTTATTTACCCAAATTAAAAATATACTAGAGAGTAATTAAAAAGGAACTTTCTTTTGTGTTCCCACTAATCAAATATTGACAATCAATAGTTCAAAGATTAGCTCAATTTGAGACACATGTTGGACCTTTAGAAAATCTTATCGTTTTATTTATTTTCATCCAAATCTTGTTTATAACATTTTCATCATTATTTATATAATTCCTAGATGATTTATTTTTAAATTGTCATGAATGTCGAATTTCCTGACTTTATTTTAAATATATATTATATATTAGTATTAATTAATTATATATTATTACTAAAATATTAATGCATTACATTAATTCATTATATATTTTTCTTTTTTTGAATTTTTCACTTGAATTCTTTAAACTTGTCTCATTGTTTTGAGACAGTTTTGGAATTATTAATTTTCGATTGATTTGCTGGATTCTTAAAATTATATTCTACATATTTTTTCATAGTTTCTTCAAAATAACTGACTGGATTAATTTGATGTTGGTGTTGAATATTATACGTTACAAAATTTGTATTTTTTGAGAGATTATTTACATCTTTAGTTCCTTCCCCTTAAATAAATATAAAAATTATAATAAAATTTTTTGAGTGAATTAGAAAATTTTATTGAAAATTTTTCAAATTATGAATTTAATCGTAGAACTATACTAAATTAATGTACTCAATTAACTATAAAAACCAATTACATGGATGACTCGATATTCATGAAAAATAATAGGGTAATGTAAAAACAGAATTTTATTGAAATAAAATAATGGTTCAGGTGTGATGAGTGATTTAATTTTACTTTTCGCATTTAAAATATTTATAAATTTTTAACATATTTTTCAATTTCAGATATGGGTTGTCCCAAGCATATTAGGATTTTTAACTTTATTAGAAAGATCTCATAGCTTTACTCAATATTGGGCTGCTCTGGTTTATGGATCTTCATTGATTCTCACCTTCACGATGTCTACTTTTTTTCATTCAGTTTTTTTTTACAGTCAGAATGCGTAAGTCTTGTTTTCTCTAGGTATTTTTAGACTTTTAATAGACATTTTCCACGAAAAAATTTCAAAAAAATTGCAAATCATGAGTGAAGTTTTATTATTTTTGCATTAATTTCGATCGAAAAAACATTATATAGCGTTAAGTAATTTTTTCAAAATGTTTGTAGAAACTTAAAGGAAATTTTACATAGATGCGACAGAGCCATAATATATGTCTTCATTGCTGGTTCATATTATCCATGGATTATTTTAAGACCCTGTCCTGCAGGAACATTAGCAAGTCATCTAAGTTGGATCATTTGGGTTTTGGCTTTTCTCGGGATCTTATACCAACAAGTTTTTCATGAAAAATATAAAAAACTAGAGACATTAATTTATTGTATAATGGGAACCGCGCCAGCTTTGTCAATATTAAACAACTGGGTAAGTTAATGATTTAACTATAATTTTGATTAGTTCATAATTTTAAAAAATTTTTATTTAACGATATTGAATTTTAAGAATTTTGAAACCCTTTTGTTTAGACGGACAATATTTGAATAAAGAAGCTAATTATGCTTTTTCCCTAAAACATGAAAATCCATTTTAATTTATATCAAATTTTAAATTTAATTTACTGATTTTTTTGCAGACGGATTTTTCCGGTTTGAAAGAAATTCAATTGGGAGGAATAGTGTATGTAATTGGAATAATTTTCTTCAAATCAGATGGAGCGATTCCATTCGCCCATGCTATATGGCATTTGTTTGTAGTTGTTGGTGCCGGTATTCATTACGATGCCATACTTCATCATTTGTATCCATCATCGAATGTCGAAAGTAGTTACGGCGAGAAGATAACTCAGTGGCTGTACGAAATTTTTTATGGATAATAAAATATATTAAATAATGTGCAGTATTTAATTCTCACGATATAAACATAAATATTGTGACTTCAAAATTTTGCATTCCTTGGAAAAAAGAAAAGAGTTTTATAGCATGGTAACGATTATAAGTTATTTATTGTAAATCAATTGTTTTACCAAAGATGTATGGTTCAGTTCTCCTTTTTTCTTCTTTGCATCATTAATAATAAATTGTTACAGATTTCCATATTTAAGTGCTCTATATCAATCATCTCAAATTTCATTTATCCAAAGATTAAATTATTGTTAAAAAAAAGTCCCTCCTTATTAACATAATATATTTTTAAGGAACAGCAGTATTTTTATCTAACTTCTATTTTGATAAATATAATCAACATAATTAGCTTAAAATTGTTAATTAAATAATCAGAATTGTTTTGAAATTTTTCTAAAAAAAACTGTAGTTTTTATTATTTCAATTCTTTTGCTGTGTTAAATGTGCTTATTATTAACTTAGACTGGCAATATCTTGCCAATAAATATATTTTTTTTATTTACATTAAATGTTTAACTGACGAAGACAAATAGTCAAATTGTGAATAACGGATTTTAACGTTAATAATGAAAAAATACTCATAAATGTAGTTTAAAAAATACTGTATACCATGAAATGTTTTTTCTAGCTTATTTTTTATTTTGATTTATTTTTATACCATTAAATGTGTTTATTTATTAATAAGATTCTATTCAAAAAGATGAAATCGTGTAAATCTAGTCCTTATTTTAAACATGATTTTTATTATTCTTCAAATGTTAGGTCATAAAAAAAATCATATCAATTCTAAATTAAAAGTTTTTTATAATTTTTTTGATCAGTTATTGATTAAATTATCTGAAAAACAGATCTAGTCAAATATCAATTTTAAATTTTTTTCTTATATGAAGTCTGACATTATAAAAATGAATCTTGTCAAGTTTACACTTTTCCAACTATTTTATATTTACTATTGATATTAGAATTTAAAAAGAAGCATATTTTTTAAGGAATTTTATTGTAATTAAAAGAAATATTCATTAATAAATGTTGTTATCCGTTTAAATTGATATTAATTTATTTTCTGTTCTTTAAAATTTTAATTTTTGGTTACAGGTGTAAATATATATATTTATATATACATATCACAGGCTATATCAGTCTGTTGGTTAGCGGTTGTTATTCAAAAAATAATGAAAAAAAATGGTTATTATTAATCACATTTCAATAATCCATAGCTTTATCGTAAGAAGAGTTCCTATGAAATTATAATCTAAAAAAAAGTAGTGACGGAACAAAATTTATTTTATCATGAGATATAAAAAACTTTAATAAAAGCACATTAAATTATATTACATATATTAAATTAATAACAAGACAAATATGCCGAACCCAAAAACTAAAAAAAGTAATCTAAAAGTAGAAAGTGATAAAATGACCTAAGACCTCATGTTTAAGCTTCTTTTAAGAAGGAGGTAAAAAAAAATATATTTCTTATCACACTTATACAGATTAAGTGGGCAGGTCAAAAGTCAATGCAATTAACTCTGAAAATGTTATATATGTCTCACTGTTGTCCACGTTTTTAAGACTTTGAACAGAGTAAAATGTTTCATAGTCTCATGATATATTTTTAAAAATATGTTTAATATTAAATTAAATATAGTTGATACATTTCAATTAATTTTCCTTTATATTTACTATTCTCCTACATAATGCGGTTTCCTTTTTTCCCTAAATGCTTTTAAACCTTCTAATCGGTCTTTGGTTGGAATTATCTGGGCATAAGCAGATTCCTCGATTTTTAACCCGGAAGAAAGCGTGACTTGAGTTCCTTCGTTTATCGCATATTTCGCCATTTTTACACCAAGAGGGCCGTTGGGAATAATCTCTCGCGCTATTTCCAGAGCTTTTTCATACGCAGCAGTTCCGTTATCATTTTGCTCCGCAATTTGATTGACTATACCTAAATCGTAGGCCTCTTTTCCGCTAAGGACTTTGGCGGTAAAAATAAGTTCTTTTGCCTTCGCCGTACCTACAAGTCGGGGTAGTCGTTGAGTACCACCAGCTCCGGGTATTATTGCTAGTTTGGTTTCCACCAAACCTACTTTTGCTTCAGTTGACGCTGTCCTAATATCGCATGCCATAGCTAATTCGAGACCGCCGCCCAAAGCGACGCCATCAATGGCTGCGATCACAGGAATTGCTAAGTTTTCTATAGAGTTCATCATCATCCTCAATCCATTTACAAATTGCTCAACTTCCGTTGGACTTAATTTAGAACGTTCTTTTAAATCGGCACCGGCGCAAAATATTCCAGGTACGAGACTTCTTATCAATAATACACGAATATTCTTATCGTAAGCTACCGCATCCAGAGCACTGTTGATTGAAGATAAAAGACTTCGGTTTAGCGAATTTTTTGCAGAAGATCTGTTTAAACCAAATTCAACAATACCACAATTTTCCCCTGTCAGATACTGAATTTTAAGTTCGCTGTCAGTATCCTTACTATAATTTCTAATAAATTTTACAATTCTAAAATTAAAAAACTTTTTAAGAAACATTTTCTTTTAATTGTAATAGCTGAACTATACCGTTGTCCGCGGGTCCAATACAGTGTTGCCACTTAATCTCTAGACTGAAGAGGAAATATTTTCTCAAAAAATATAACTACGAGATCAGACTGAAGCTATCTTCTACAAACAGTATCCTGGAGAAAACCTTCATTTCATTTCATTTAATTAATTAATATTTTAAATATTTTACAAATTTAAATGAGTTAATGATTTAATATTCTTGTCACCGAATGTACAATGTCACAGTACTAATCTGAATTCTACGTCCACGTTACTTTATGTTTTGCAGAATTTGATGCGGAGTAGTTCATAATTTTGGCGTTAATTTATAATTTCTTTTCAGAGTTTTAGTACAGTAACTTAAAATCTTATCAATCACTGTGTATACAGTTTCCATTTTTCCTGTGTGAAATAAAAATTAGTAATTCGCATTATATTTAAATGTGGCTAATTAACAATTTTACTTACTTTATTAACAGGTTATTAATTGATAAAAGATGAAAATTTTTCAAATAATCATTTTTACTTCGTTTTTCAAATTCTACATTTGTGGTAAAGAAGAAGAAGAAGGTGTAAAATATGCCAACAAATGCGAAGGTAAATACTTTTGAATGTATTTATAAGTATAGAATCTTTTTAAAATATTGATAAATTATTACAAGATAATTTAATTGTTCAAATAAAAATAAATAGATATATGCATTAATAAAAAGTCCCTCTTGTTTTTTAAGTATGCAAAATTGTAGCAATTGAATTGGACTCAAGATTATCTGAGACCGGTAAATCACGCGACGTTATCGAAACCGGTTATGCATTAGATGAGAGCAAGAAAAAAAGAACAAAATATAAAAAATCGTAAGTATAATTTTAAACGCAAACTTTTATCTAAAAATTGAAACTTGTAATTTTTTATAAGGAATTTTAAAAATATAATTGGTTCATTTTAATTTTTAAACTTGATATAATTAAATATGCTATTAAACTTCAATTTGTCATTCAATTATTAATCTATCTTCTGAATGAAATTTTTTTTGTATTTCTTTTTCATTATTTTATTTTTACACTAGTTACTACATTTTTAAGTTTGAAGCTAAGCCTTGCTTTTTATAATAATTAAAAAGTGTATTCATTAATTTTTATCTTTCATTAATCTCTTAATGTCATATTTTAATTTTTTTTCATTTTTTCATTTTAATTTTTCATATGATTTTAGGGAATTTCTATTGAAGAAAGCAACAAACAAAATTTTAAAAATGACAGCAAAATATAAGTTGAATCTTATTATTATAATAAATATTAGAAATGTCTGCATTAATCTGTTTTTTATTTTACAGTGAACTAAGACTGGTTGAATCATTAGATAAAATATGTGAAAGAGTTTTAGAATACAATGTTCATAAGGAAAGAAGTGATAGCACTAGATTTGCAAAAGGGATGAGTCAAACATTTCAAACTCTTCATGGTTTAGTGTGAGTTGTTGCAACAAATATTATAAAGAATTTTTTTAAACATGACAAAGTCTTTTCATTTGTATTTCATTTGTATAAAAAGCAAAACTTGAACTGAATGAAATTACTATCTTTTTGTTTTAAAAAAAATATTTGGATTAACTTGTCAATAGTTTATAACAAAAAATTGGTATTGATTATGTTATAACTAATCTAACCTAACCAATCACTATATATTTTAATTATTATAAGATGTGATTGAATTTAAATTATTGCATTTTTACCTTTGTATTGCAAATTTAATTCAGTTGAACAATTATTTTGAACTTTATTTTACAAAACAAACTGGAATAAAAAATCTTTCAAATTAATGCATTTTGTAAAAAAAAAATTCATTTGAAATTAAAATCTTCTGTTTCAATTGAAACTAATATTTCATTCATACAGAAATAATTCTTTTCTGTCAGTTTATTATTCATATTACTTTATTTCAAAGAAACTTATAAGCTTCAAAACTAAGTCCTAGTTATACATATTTATAATGCTTCATTTTTAAAAAAAGTTAAACCCTTTTCCTGTAAAATATGAAAACGTTGAGGAAAATAAATATTCAAATATTAAACATTATTGTTAGACTTAGTCATGTTACATACTTTCAAATAATGGCAAGAACAAACCAAAATATAAATTTATAAAATTGTTCACCATAATTTTCAGAAATAAAGGAGTTAAAGTAGAGCTGGGTATGCCTTATGAATTGTGGGATAAACCATCAGCTGAAATCACAAACATGAAAACACAATGTGAAACATTAATAGAAAACTTTGAACAAGATATTGAAGATTGGTACTTCAATCATCAAGCTAATGTGCCATTAAAAAAATATTTATGTTCTGATCGTGTTTTGAAAGATGAAGATGATTCTTGCTTAAATGAAATAGTGAAATCTAAAAATCAAAAAGGAGAAACTAAAGATGAATTTTAAAATATTGATTCTATTGTAAATATTTAATTATAATTTATTTACAATTATTTAGTTACAATTTTTTATTGAATAATTTAAAAAATTTTTTCATTTATCAGTATTATTTGTTTTTAAAAAAGAATTAAATTTGTATTTAGTTTTTTCAAAAATTGATTATTAAAAAATTTTTCATTATAAATATTTTTAGTAACTAAAATATAATGTTTATTGCCTGCAATTTCTTTTAATTATTTAAGATAGTGTTATAATTATAAATGGAAATATAGTTGTATTTTATAATATATTGTTAATTACTATTATCAAAATCATATTAAAATGACATCTGAGTTGATCTATCTAACTCATTAGTTATAAACTAATGGTTATAAAGGTCCACTAAACTTAATAGTCACTGGTGTATATGCAAATGAAAGCTATGAACATGCATTTTTAAGAGTTAGTTGAAAAAATTTAAATTGATTCTGAAAATATGAGATCCCAAAAATGCTATTTTGATTGAAAAAATATTATGGTTTGAATGCATATTGTACTCATCATTTATTAATGATCTAAAAGTTGAGCATTGCATCTTAATTTTAAATGCTTTTGATATTATTATAATTTTCCTCTATAGAATGTATTTTTCTGATATAACACTTATGATTTAATCAATTTCTCAAATTTAGTTAATTATGAAGAAATAATTTAAGCTGTTAGAAACAATAAACAATTTCTAGCAAGAAATTTTATTTTTAATGCACTTTAATAAATTATTTCAAACAGAAATTTTCTTAACAAAGTTTTTGAAATGAGACAAAAATACTTTTATTATTCTAAGATGCATTATTTATGAAATTATACAATGAATTTTAAAATTTTCTAGTGTTATAACTATTGTTACATATTCACTTTTTGCCTTTGGTTTTCTGCTTTCCCTCTCCTTTCTTAGGTTTCACTTTTCCCCTCAGTGCTCGCAACCTTTTCATTTCTTCTTTAAAATCTTCATGTTCATCACGGTATAAACCGTATTCCCTGAGTTTGTACATTAAGATATAAGTCTCAACGTGTCTCGGGTAATAATTAACAATATTATCATCTTTGTAGTACGGCTTTTCACTTAACCTTTTTACTACTCTCATAGACGATTTATTAGTTTCACGAACAACTTCCCCAAATATACGATTGCTTAAACGATTCATTTTAGAAGCGTAAAAAGTTCCTGATGTTATTAACTTTAAATATTTATTCATACTTTACTAATCTTTAATGATTTTATTTTGTATATATAAAAAATTACGTTAACATTAGAAAAATCAAAAGAACTCCATATGTCCTTAAAAAAGAACAGTTATTTATTATGTGAAAAAACCGTGCAAATAATACTTCGTTAGAAGCAATAATTTCGTCGTGGAAGAAGAATTTATGTTGAAATATAAACAATTCTAGAAATTTCATACTAATCAAGTTAACTTACTATATTTATCATTGACACAAAAAATTAATTCATAACTGTTCATTTGTGATTTTTTAAAATGAATAAACGACTGATTGAAAAAGCATCTTCTATTAGTAAAATCTCAGCGAAATGCATCAACTATTCTAGAAGATAATTGTAACTAGTAAGTTACATGATACCTACTTTATAATTTTAGTAAAACTATAATATGAAATGTATTTGTTTACAAAATTTATTAATTGTATATTTTGATTAATTCTCTAATATTTTGGAATTGAAAGGTAACAACAAATTATTAAAATTATTAAAAGGTAACAAATAATTATTAAAATTATGAATTTTTTACTTATAAAGGTACATAAAATTACAAAATCTTTGTTGATCAATCACCATGATATTAATTAAAAATTCAATTTTTATTTTGTTGCAGTGATTTGTATAAGAATGAGTGTATCTTCTCATCTAATAGTATCTTTATTTTAATAGTACAATATCATTCAATTCATATCACAAATTTATTATTTTTAAATTATATGTTAAATTTTTAACAAAACTAATTTTTTATTTTTTTTAAAAATCTTGGAAAAAAGCAATATCAATTTTCATTAAATGAATATAATTTTTTTGTTTTTATTTATATTTTAAATAAATACAGTTTCATTAAACAAGCTTTTTCATTTTATTAAAATAGCTTTCTTTATTTATTAATTAAATATTCAGAACTTATTAGATCCTTGTAATAATCTAAATTTAAATAAAAAATTTTAATTAATATTACATTATTAAATTCCAATAATTAATGGTGATTTATCATTTTCCATACATATCCTTTTTTAAAAAAATATTTGAGAAATGTCAAGTCAGAGAACAATTTTCAATAAATGAAAAACTTTCCTTTTTTCAATAAATTAAATTCATCAAATTAAAAAGCAATCAAAATTTTATGTTTTCTTTCTGAAATAAAATACTGATTTACTTATAAATTGAATTTTAAAATTTTTTAAATGTATGATAGTGTGACATAGATAATTGATATTTCTTTTTCATAATTTTATATATTTAGATATATTTAGATTATAAATTACTTTTAATCTATCCATATCTAGATTAATTTAATTTGTTTTCATGATAGCTAGTATTAATTTTATATTTTTGAAATTTTTTTTTTTTGTATTAGGATGTTATTATTAAAAAATTAATTTTTAGGATACTGAATTTGGCTAACGGTATTTACTAATATAAGTCTATATTACTAAGTCAGATATTTACTAATATAAGTCATTAATTCTTTAGGATCAGTGTCAAGGTCTGTAATAGTAGGATGAGAAAATGACGAATATAATAAAACAAAATAATATTGAAATTATTTGGCAATAAGGGATTCGAAATTACGTTTTTCAGAATATTTTTAGACCATTAAGGTGGGAGTTTAGTGGACATGCTCTTGGTATTTGCCAAGCACCTTACGTTTTCAATCGGCATGCATTAGAGCTGACTTGTGCTATTGTAATAGAAATATTTTTCGGGAAATTTAGTGAATCGTTTTTTTGTAGTATAAATACAACATGAATTAATTGCGGATGTTTAAGGTACGTCGTATTTCATTTCCGAAAAAATCTTTTAATAAAAAATCTGCTGGTTTTATAAAAATTACTCGTTGTTCTCGGCCTGATAACTGATAAGAAGTCAAGTATTTGTATGGCGAATAAAATTCTACAACTTACTAATAAAATAATTCTTAACAATAATATGAAAAATAGAATTTACATAATGAGAAAATAATAGATTTATATAACTCGATTTCAGAAAATTTATTGTTCAAAGTAAAAATTATAGACAGAGAAATGATATTAATAAAGACATATAAAAATCTATACATTTATACCCAATATAAAAAATATTACTTATTTAGAGTATATTCTAACAATTTTTTTATTATATAATCATATATTATTTGATATTAAAAGAAATATACTCCTATATAAACGTCAGGTTATTTTAAATATACTCACTTATTACTATAAGTAATAAGTAATGAATAATGTCACAGTTTCCATAATTATTTATAGCAGTGAAACCATATTGCGTACTTTGCCCTACACTATAAAGATTTTTAAATAATAAACCTGATTGTATCCTAAAAAAAGAATAGTTCTTGGAATTTACGAAATTTTTCAAAAGATAGTTATAGAAATCTAATTTTTTCTTGATCTTATAAAAACTGTAAGACTATTAATTGTTTGCATAAACATATAATACTATATGCAAATCGTAATATCGGGGTTATTTTAAAAATAATTTTCTTGGAAATTATCTGCAAATTTTCTGTGCAATTTTTGCATATGTTATTATTTCTATTAAAGAATATTTTAACTTGCTCAAACTATTTCATAAGATAGAATTTAAATAATCCAATTACTTAAAAGTAAAACATCTATTCATTCAGTTGCATGTTAATTTTGTTTTACGTTAGTATGTTCGTAGAATGTATAATTGATTCAGTTATAACATCGGCAATAAGATTCCATACTATAAATATATTTTAATTGTCTATCAACAAAAGGCTGATGAAAGAGGGTGTAAACGACGTACACAAGTTCATTCAATTCAAAGCGAAATTTTCAATTAAAATTAATTATCTATAATTTATACAAGGACAGTAGATTCATACATTTACAAAAGCGCCAAAAATATATACCAATAAAAATATTCTGCATATAATGTTGAAAATTTGATTACAGCATAAATAGCACGTAACATAAATGTTGTGCTAAAAAATTTTCAAATTAGTCAAATCTTTAAATAATTGTTTGACAAATCCCATTATCTGATGTTTATTATCCATTTAAAAAAATTATATATAGAATATCCCATTATTCATTTTAAAAAAATAATTATACAAATACTAATACTTCTAGAAATACATGATGTTATTTTAAAAAATTATTAAAGGTAAACATAATAATGTCTAATTCAATTCAAATTAGTGGGAGAGATTTATAATAACAAATTAAATTTTTTTATTATGATAATTGTTTAAATAATATTGAAAATGGAAAAGAACAAAATGATGAAATATTTTAATTTAGTCTAATGTCCATACGACTTACATAAAATTGCGTTTGAATAATCTCATTATAGGACAGTTAATATAGTGATAGTGAAAGTTTGTTTGTATAAAAAAATTATATTATCTATTTTTTTTAGTTAAAAGAATATATTTTAAAGTTTTCGTAATAAGAGATGATTTATTTCATTTAATGAATGTAATAAAATATTCATATAAATATTATGAATAAATTAGCTAATTTTATAATAATACAGCGAAGCTTACATAAAATGTTATTAAAAATAACAAAATAAGATTAATTATATCTTAAAATTAAAATCATAAGATATATAATATAATATAAAAATAAAATAATCATGTTACACTTCAGCTTTATATCGACATATTATGAGCAAGACCTGTTTCTCTGAACTTTAAATTCAAATAACAAGATAGATATTTTATTAACATATGTGGTCACATATGTAGACAATTAATTTATGTTTAAAAATTATTTTTGATGTTTTATTTTCAACAGAAGCTAAAAAAATAAAATGAAAATTTTTTAAATAAATTTAATAACTAAAAATTGCAAAAGATTTCTTCCTGAAGTTCTTCCTGCAATAACATTTCTTCCTGAAAATTTTTTGCAATTTTTTATATATAATAAAATGTCTTATGGTAAATTATAATTGTATTAAGTTCTGCATTATTAAATACTTCATATTATTGCCTTTACTTTTTAATTCTGAAAAATTATTTAATAATTATATTTTATCAACATGAAAATTTATTAATTTTCAATATTTTCTGTGATTGAACCCTATGACTGATGAAATAATTTTTATTGAAGGTTTGACTGAAGCTACGATAGTTGATCATTTTGTCTGTATAAGTTCATGTATCTTACTTTTATAAAATATTGGAAATAAAAATATGGGAACACCGGTTAAACTCTATGTTTACGACTTATCGCAAGGGATTGCACTCATGTTGTCGACTGAACTTTTAGGTAAGACAATTCAAGTTTATATAAATTCTATGCCTGAGAAAATTTTATATTATTTGGTTTGAACTACCAAAAAATATTTATAAGAAATTTCTTTGAGGCATGTAAGTGTGGACTATATTTAGTTATATAATAAGATTGTATTGTAATTTATATTTAGCATAAATTAACAAAGTAAAATCTTATTTATGTCTCATGGATACTAAGGATATTTTTCATACGTATTGGCTTTTTAAGATATATGTAACAATTTGATTGTATCTTCATAGGCACGGAAGTAACATGTAAATCAGCAAAATAAGTTAATACGTAGATCTATTGTTTTCTAATCCGTAATAAAATGGTAATTCGATTTATTATTAAAAATGTCTCAACTAAAAGGAATGTCAAAATTAACAACAATACAAATTTTTTTGGAAACAAACGAAAATTATTGATTTTGGCACTAGTGCTTAATATTAATATATGTGCAGCAAATATTGCGTTTAAGAGTAGTTGTACAGAAGGTTTAAAAACAAATATTGTTAAATGAAGAAAAAAAATTTTTGTCTCTGCTTCAAAAATTATTTAACAATTTTAAATGATAATAGAAAAAAATCATTTTTTGTTAGGAAGACAAATAGAGGGAATATGGCATTCATCTATAGTGGTATATGAAAGGGAATATTGTTTTGGCTCTCAAGGAATTATGTCAACTCAAGTGGTAAGTCTATTTAAAAAAAATTATAATTGTTTGAGGCACAATTTCTAATAAAATAATTTATCCATAAAAAAGAATTCAGATTTTTTTAAAAATAATGAACATGTTCGCCGAGTCCCTTTTACCAAAAGTTTTTATATCGTTTATACATGAAGGCTTAATAAAAACGTCTCAGTGGCAAAAAGAATTACATTCTTATATATATACAACAATATTGACAAACTTATCCCGCTTTTTATCGGAGTAGTCCGAAAATTATGTTGATAAAAATATTGAATCTAAAAGAATATTATGAAAAAAAAAAAATATATATATAATGTTTTCAAACTTATTGGCTTAAATGATGTCCAAACGATGAAGTATATGCGATTGGAAGAGTATATTTTTTTATTTTTATAAAGAATTCACGATGAGAAGAGTATATAGTTTTATTAACTATAACATAAACATTATTATTTAAATGAAAATTATGCTGTATAATATTTATATATAGAAAATAAAATATATTTGCAAAATATCTTATTCACTTGTGTTTATTTTTTCATGTTATTCATGTCATTATACTTTTTACATCATATTTTTCATATATATATATGGATCTTATGCATAAACGCATATTTTTTTATATTTTTATAAAAGTCTTAATTTAACTATATCAGTAAAGTCTAAATTTCACAAAGTAAAATACTTAGATTCGTAAGTCTTTGAAGAACATTTTTAAATTATTCAAGATTATAAATTATGATAATATTTACATATAGAATTGTTAGATATTAAAATCAAAGAAATTTAATTATTATAAAAGTAAATGGAGCAGAGCAGCTATATAGTTTTGTAGTTTAAGTTACTTGTGTAAAATAGTAATTTTGTTTATTCTTAATTAACTAAATTATTGATAGCACTTTAGACAGTTGAAAAGTTTCTTGTAACTTCAGTATTTTTAGAAATTTATAAATTTCTTTGTGACTTTAGCATAAAGTTTCGATTGAAGAATTCGTTGTTATTAAGTTTATTAATTTTATTAGTTTTTATAAAATAGCTAATATCAGTGCTGTATTTGAAAATTTAAAGAGCTGGAAAATGTAATTGCCAATCTAAATACTATTACTATAGCTATTTCTTTAGGATATAATGAAAATGCTCAAGCGAGAAATATGAAATTCTTTTTAATGTTTATTGTCGCTCACATCGAAACTAAATTTGGCATCTCTTCTGAAAGTTATTTTTAAAAATGTTTAAACAGTAGAATCGAAAGAGTTATAGTGTAAAGAAGCATATGCATAAGAATTTAAGATAATTTTATATACATATACTAGTAATTAATTAAATTATCGAGTAAAAAGGTATAAAATAAATTTTTATTTTAAATAGAAATTTGAAATGAAAAAAAATATTTATGAAATTTTGGCTGTTTATTTTCATAATTTTTTAAAAATTATGAAAATGATAATATTAATTTATAATTATTTAATTTTAGATATAGAATTTTTTATTATCATATGATAGTTCCGTAATATAGAACAATTTATATTTTGGAATAAAATTTTATTTTCATTAGTTTTAGAATTTTTATACGGTTACTTTTTTACAAATAATTCATTTCACATTATATAATTGCATATAGTCAACAATTATAATAAGACAATAATTGTTTAATTTTTTTAAAGGAACTTTCGTAGCCTCTTTTTTGTATTAATTTAGTAATTTAATACAATTCGGACAGAATTTATGAAAATAACATCAGATCTGGATATTTTTATTCATTTATTTGTATATATTTAATAAATTAATTTATTTAATTATGTTATAACAATTCCAAAGCCTTAATATATAATATTAATTTTAAATACCATATGTTTCGATAAACTCTGTTAATAACATTTGTCGTGTTGTTATGTAATAAAAAAATTTATATTAAAATACCGAATTTATACGAATATTGAATATAATAATCAGGGTAATTATTTAGAATAAGTTACACTTTTTAAATATTATAATTTTTTTAAATATTATTAGATTTAAATTTCATTTTTAACTTCATATTATTAGATTTAACTTCAGTTTGCAATCTTTAAATTTAAATCGAATTAATAATTAAGTTTTGGCAAGAGAACTATCATTATTTATAAGTTGAAAAAAATATCTTTTGTTATAAGCCATAATAACAGATAATTTAATTAAAAAAAAAAGCTTACACTTAAATATAAATAGTTGCAATATTTACATATAAAATTTGTGTTATGATTCATTTCCATAGGCCTTAATGTAATGTTAAAATTTTAAGATTGCCTGATTGTCACTGAAAAATTAAATAGTTAATAGTAAATGTATAAATTTATAAGGCATTGACAATATGGATTTCATTTTAATATATTTCATTGTTGAGTAAGATGATTTTATTTCCTATAATCAATTTATTTTTTTATTGTTTAATTCATATTGTTGAATTTTTTGATTTTCACGATCGAATTTTTTCAGTTTAATTTCAATCGGGTAAAGTGTCAGAAGTTTTTCATTGCTTTGATGACATATTTTTAATTGAAAAAAAATTTTATCAACTTTTCAAATTATTGTTTAATTATTCATTTCCTACTACTTTTTATGATTTGACATTCAAGTCACATTTCAGAATAAAAGTTGGCAAAGACTTTTGAATTTTAGAAATTCATGTGGAATCTTAACTCGATCTAATCAACCATTCTTTCGAAAAAACTGTGAGAAAATGAAAAAAATTGGTTAAATTATTTTAATGTTTTAATTATTCAGGTTTTTAAATTGTATGGATTAAATTGAAAGTTTTATTTATTAATTTACAATTTTTTATAGGGTGCCACATCCTTAGGAGAGCCTTATCAGAAAGTCGAACTAGGCGAAACGCACATACCGTATTCAGTTTTCAAGGAATATCTCCAGGGTTTGGGAGAAACAACTTTTGCCGGTTCTACATATAACTTATTGAAACATAACTGCAATCATTTTACTGATGAGGTTGCCCAATTTTTATGCGGTGCAAGAATTCCAAAGCACATATTAGATCTTCCGGATATTATATTAGAGTCGTAAGTGGATTGTATTTTGATGAAAAATTTTTATAGACCATAATTTATTAATATACAAACCGGTAACGCGAAGTACGCATAGTAATATAATGCATCTAAAAATCTAAATAGTCAGAGTGATTTAAAATATGTAGCCAAAAAAATGGGTTCAAAGAGCGATAATATGATTTATTAGGGTTATTAAAAATCATAAATCATAGTAAAATTCTTATTTAAAAAAATTTAATCAATATCCAAAACATATGAAAACTAAATTAAATCATAATTAATAATATTTAATTAAATTCCTTTTTCACTTCCACTAATTATCAAGGCTTCCATAGTATTTTTAATCTTATCATGTTAGAAATTATTTTTACTGATAATTTTATTTTTAATTTTTTTAAAATTTATAAATTGTGTAATTATATTGTGACACTCAATAAAATTCTTGATTTTGGAATAAAAATTCCATAAAAACCTTCGTCATATTAATATTATTATGGGCTAAATGTGTGTTTGTTTTCGGCATCATTTAAGAAAAATTGCTATTAGTGCAACACAATTAAGTAAAATTATCTTCATTGCAGACAAATAGGTCCAATCATCGTGCAGTTAATTGGAAGTTTAAGTGAAAGCCCAAATATAACCGGAAGACCATCTGTCAGGGAAGACTCTCCAGAATTTGAGCAACTTAATTCAGCAATAGAAGAAGTTAGGTAAGATTAATTTTATAGATTCATGATTATTTCTTTTACAGTCTCCCTTTTTTTTCTGTTTTTTATGCAGAAATTATTCAAATGCATAAAATTATATTATAAAAATTTGTTCTTTTAAGGAAAAAAATGATTTCTGCTAAAAAATGAACTCGTCTGGTAATTAATGTTGAGTTTTGCTAGAAATGAGAATCATCTCCCATCTAAAAAAACAAAATTTAAGGATGATATTTATTTTCAATCGAAGTGGTATAAATAAATTATAATACTTGTTTTTACTAGACCTAAATTGGTACTTCTGATAATTCTGCGTTAAAATATTAATTTAAAGGACAATTACAATTGTACTTTTTCAATTAGAACATACTTCCGAAATCGTCGGTGGACCGTTTTGGCAGTCAGTGTTTCGAATTTTTATATGAACATTCAGAATTTAGATAAGATTTTTGAATTTAATTCGTCTATTTATCTAATTATTATTCCTATTATTAATTTAAATTATTATTTAATAATTTAAACCTATTATTAATTTAATAGAAATTTCCATCTAAGTTATTTGAGAAAAAATTATACTGAAAACTTAAGACAATAAATATAAATTAAATGAAAATATTTTTGCTGAAATTTTGTGATTTGCATTATTTTTATTCGTCCCTAACCTTAATTCATTTGTTAGTTCTCAATTGATTTTTAATTAATATTTGACTTTTAAAAGTCAAGACTAGTTATAGTAACAATCGACATGATTTTTGCCTAAAGAGCAAAAACTGTATAAATCATAAACATATATAAATATGTAAGATTATCATAAATCATAAATATAAAAATCATAAAAACAGTAAATTTCAGTATTTAAATTTTTCTTATATATTTTTTTAAACATTTTCGAATCATGTTTTTTTGCCGCTTGCTGTTTACCATATGGAAAAGAATTACTGGTTAAGAATTATTATAATATTGGATATTATAAATGTTTCGGTTTATATTCTCCTTTCTAAAAAAAACTATTTTTAAATGTAAAGATAGTTGAAAGGGTAACCAAATTAAGTTTGTTTATTTTAAATAACTAAATATTCGTAAATTTGATACGAAGACGTATCAGTCTCGATTTTTTGCATGAACTTTATGAAGATCTTATGCTACCGTAATTTAATAAAAATAAATTTTTATGAAAAATCCAATTAAATGAAAAAAACGGGAATATTCTTTATATATATCAAATATATGACATCACAGTGCATATAAAACGTGCGGAATTTAGTCGTGAAATAACTAGAATTTCAGAACACGAATAAAGAGCGAGGACAGTCCAAGATGAAAAATTTATTTAAAAGAAAAAGAAAAAAGAATTTTTTAAATGCGTTTTCCAGAAATTATCAGAAATGAAACATTTTGATAAACATTATCATTTTTTAAAATAAATTTTTCATCCGATTCCTTTTAGCATTTGATGAATGATTGAATATCGAATGTTTTTTCTTTGTCTTATAGTTATCAATTTGTAGGGTTATGCTTCGAAGTGGGCTAAAGTCGCAAATTGGAGCCAAGTGGGAAAATATCCAAATTTTATGTTTCGCCTCAATATGAGTCATCCGTCGATATTCAGAGATAAACTCTATGAAATCTGCTCGGTGTTAATAATAATACGATATAATAATATAAATGAAACAGGGTCATTTATGTTGAATAGAATTTTTTTAGTGGTTCTTGTATTCATTATCACACATCGTAAATTCATTCTTGAAATCATTAAGGAAAAAGAAAAATATCACTGAAAGTTTCTCTTAGTGCCCATAAAGTGCCCATCTATTGGTTGAGAGTTTCGTAAATTAACATATCGTGGATATTTTCACCACGCGGCATATTTTTAGGGATACTTATCATATTATTAATAAATTAGTTTTTTAATAAGCCTGGATTAACCCATTAGCCTTTAAGAAATATACAGTACATACATATATATATTTTTATATGTACATACATATTATATATATATACATATAACACTTTCTTCATATGGAAAAGCAGAGATCATTCGGCTCAGCAATGGTGAAAGACTTGCCTTTTCTTTTCGCTTGCAAGTGTTCTGTTGCGTTCCTCTTTCAATGAGTAGTAATCATTATGATCGAAAATTCTTCAAGTAAAATCCAATTCGACATAATGCCACTTTAAGGTATGGAGAGCGAGTCTCTTCGTTAGCGCCTGCATTGACGAGGAACGCTTCGTTTTAGGAAAACGAGTTGTTACAGACTAGCCGAGCTCAGTGTTTGAGAGTTAGGTCCTGCAGCACTGCGAAATGAAGAGCCCATTGGGTGATATTTATCGTATGCGTATGCACGTGGAAGCAGAAACTGAAGAGGCCGATGGGTTCCGGATCAGAAGTAGCCCAAAAAGGATCACGAGTCGGTTGTCTGATGTCATTCTACCGGGGTAACGCTGCTCAGAGACTAATCCGCGCGGGTGCCCAAAGATTACTCCCGTCGAAAAAAGGTCACTTTTCCTTTTCGTTTTTATCTTATTATGATCCGTGATGATTGATCATTGGCGACATGTGCAATTTTTCTACTTGAAATCTTGCGGACTGTCAATTCCAGATACTGCGACACAGGTTAAACACACTTTTTCCGTCATCATTCAAGATGCGATTTAGTTCCAATCCATTCATTCGAGCTTCCTCTTCGTGTTTTTTGTTTTGGCTATGCTTTGCCCGTTCCCACATGACATTCAACAAATGCTTCAGAAATTTGAAATTCGAATATCCTTTGCGGTAGCAGAGTTCCTCAGGAAGGTTTTCCAACGGAGGATCTTTCAGCGAGTGCTCCGTTACCCAATCTTCATCGTTATTCTGGATACGAGTTTTCTCTAAGTGTAGTTCTTCATCTTCGTCCAATAATTTGTCGAAGTTGCCCGCTCCTCTATCGCCTTTAACACTCGATTCGATCTTGCCGAGTCTAATGCCACGATTTTCATCCGTATATTTTTCTTGATTCGATTTCTTGCTGCTTGAAGCTCCACGCTTGTAGCGACTGAAGCCTGCGTAACAGAGAGATATTGTATTGGCTCCTGGTTCCGTAAATGATGCTCTGTTTCCAGAACTGGTTCCCTCGTCTGATTGATTTTGGAATGATAATTTTTCCATGTCGCACGAATTCGCTCTTGCTTTTTCCGAAATTGAACTGCTGCCGGAAGATCCGCTTGCTTTCACAATCACATCTTCTCTTGATCTCACCAGCACATTAACCAAACAACTCGGAGTTTTACTGTTGCTGCCTGTCGAAACTTCTGATTTCGTAAAAGTCTCACATTTTTGAATCTTCTCTTTTAAATCAAAGTCTTCTTTCGTACAAGACTGGTCATTATCACTATTTGAATATTGATCGTTGGGTGCAGGCAAACAATTTCTTACAGTGCTTAATTCGTATTTTTCATAGTTTGCAAAGGGATAAAAAATATTTTCAAAAGCTTCCACCTGGCCAAAGCCATCTTCTGCAGGAGGAAGGTTTGATGGATAATTTAACATGGAATCGAAAATGTCTTTTAATTCCAATGAGGATGAAATTCCGCATCCACTGTTGTTAGTATTCACCTGGGAATTACTTAGATTATAGGATTCTTTTCCGTCACTTAAAGAGTTTTTCCTTAATTTTTTTGTTGATCCAAGTAGCCGTACTTCCCATTTGCACTGTTTTTTCCGTGTTCTGGAGCGTTTCCATCTTTTGCAGCAACAATCCCACGACCACAGCTTTTTCGGCGGAAAGAATGATCTTCGACTGATTCTGCGATTAAATAACAAACAGAAATCTCCGTGTTTTCTTTTCTCATAATTTTCCTGAAAATCTTCCGGGCAAGCAATTATGATCTTTCTTTTGCTGTTGCGATCGCAGTTGATGCTTTTCGTCTTCCTCGGAATTTTTGAGTGCAGGCAATCCCTCTTTCTTAATTTATTCAAAGATATTTTGATACCCGATATTGCCTCAGAATTTTCGCAGGGTTCTTCTATTTCCGTATCGTTCAGATCATTTACCATCTGGTTAGTTTCGTAATTTTCTACTTTTTTTTCCCGTAAAGAATCAAAATGTATCGTTTTCAGGAACATCTTTTGCTGACTTTTCTCCATTTCCTTGAACACCTCTAATCCTAGTAATTTATCATACTGTTCTGCACTAATTCCAAGTGTTTTATTCGAATTCTTTTTTGTAACTTTTATTTCAGGACCTTTCACCTCTTGAATCGCAGGATCGCATTTATCGCTTAAGCTAATCATCCAAATTTCATCTTCAGATAGGCTTTTAACTTCTTTCTGATTATTGGCAGACAAAAGAGAGGAAAACTGCTCCTTATTTCGTTCGAGTTGATCATCTGACAAATTACTGAAGCTGTAGGAACTGGTTAGGGAATTATCACTTTTTTGTTTATAAGGTTGGTAATTCTCCAAATCCACTTGAATATCATCCAAATGTATTTTTTTCGATATTTTCCCGTGCTTTTTGAAAATATTCCTGTCATCCTCTTCATACTGCTCTTCATCACCGTAAGCCTTTCCGAACGTCGTCAACATGGATTCTTTCGGGCAGATTTTGCTTCTTGAACATAGTGTTATATCCTGCCATGCGTTTTCCAAAATTATAAGCCATATACCTTGGCAAATATTTTCTGGAGACAAATCTCCGAATTCGTAATTTTCAGTATTTTTTTGGGAAAACATTTGCAGGTTCTCATCTTTAGGAACGGAATACACAGGTCTGCTGTTTCTCATATTTTTCTTCTCTATGGAATTTAGTATGTCATCGATTTTTTTCAGGCTCTTTCCAATTAAATCGTCCACATTTCTATCTCCAGACCCATTGCTTCGAAGATTACATCGATGATCCCAATCTTCATATAGCGAATCCATTTTTACGGGTTTACATTCCTTGTTGGTGTCTGAAAGGCCTCTGTCGCTGTTTGAGACCGAGATTGAATCAGAAGCTTTGCTCGAATAGCTTTTCGATATATCTGATATGGATTTATTTTTTTCATATGACTTTTTCTTTGTGTTTTTTTTTATTACAGTCGCTTTAACATCTAAATTTTCCAATTCTGATATGATGACACTTAAAATTTCAAAGGCTTTTTCCAGTCTTTGTAAAATTGACGAAGTTTTGATTCCTTTACTTATTTCATTCGTCGTCGCTTTCCTCATATTTTTCGATTGCTTTGAAAAAATTTTACCCCTTTGCCCTAGTCTCTGCGAAATTTTTGACACCGGCCACACTTTGGAATTTTTGGTATTGGCAGTTTTTGGCGATTTCATATTGACTTCCATTGATATTTTCATATGACTTTTCACGGGTAATATGTAGTATTTGGACGTTTTGGCGAGCACTTTATCCTTTTGCCCATCGTTTTCTTTTTTTATAGCTGAGGATTTTGCTACTGCAGTCACATTTTGAGGACATACTTCTCTGACTTTGTTTTTCTTCACTTCGAGTTTGCAAACTTTATTTGTCAACAAAATGCCTTTGGTTTTTATTTTTCTAGCAGATTCGACTTTTATGTTTTCGTGCGTGTTCGCTATTTTTTTCGTCTCGGGATAACTCACTCTTTTGGGTTTGCTTAATGACGATGCTGCTGAATTTTTTCTACATCTCCGCCCGTATTCCGAGGTATTCGTGCAAATTTTGAAATTTTCCTTTTTCGTCCAGATTTCTTTGAGGTTCGTATTGTCCACTTCACTTTTTAATTGCTTCTTACCGAAGTGATCTTTGGTTTCGCTTAATTCTTGTGATTTATGTAATTCGTATTTTTCTAGTTTTTCCGACGAGTTAGGTATATCCGGTTTTCCATTGAATTTTTTCTTAGATTTAGAACCCTCCTGATTCGACAAACTTACTAGTGCTTTCGCGCTTGACGGTTTTTCAGCCTCAATTCTTTTTGAAAAAATATTCGTTTTTGCGTTTTGCGTCTGATCATTTCCGATTCTGAAATCGTCACTAGTGTTTTTTTTCAATCTGTTAACTTCAATTTCTGTTTCGCTTCTTTGACTGGCATTTTGCTTCGGCATTTTAGGATGCGACTCATCAATTTTGTGAACCAGATTATTAATAAATGTGGCCGCTTCTGAACCTTGCATATCCTTTCTATCTATTATCATGACATTTTCATAATCGGAATTGGTTTCGGAGGCATTTCGAGACGTATCCGAACTGAATGTGCACCCATCTTTCTTGTAGTTACTGCTCAGGTGTAAATTATTCCTGCCTTTCGGTTGGGCTTGTCTCCGATTGTTAACGCCGGATATTTTCCTTCTTTTACAGGTTTTATTTTCGCGTTGGGTGCTCTCATTTATTGATTCTCTGGAGCTGCGCATCAATTCAAAATTGGATTCCTCCCTTTTCGGGACTTTACTTTCTTTAACTTTTCCAATAGAGATCTCATTTCTTCCCGATGATGCCGATTTCGTTTTTGTCGTAGATTTTTTTTCAATTTTTTTCAATTTGTCTGAATTGTAACGTTTCGTCTCACCAGAGAGTTCCAGCGAGACAAAAGGTCCAATTGGATAGTCCTGAATTTTTAATTCATTGTCTTTCAAACTATTTTTTCTGTGCCCTCGCTTTTTTCTTTGGTAATAATCTTTGGGGCCCTGCTTTAAGCGCATTGCCTCTTCTATTTTCTTTTCCGACAGCGTGACACCTTTCAAAACTTCTTTCTTTTTCAATAAATATTCTATCGAACTTCTTTTAGGCGTTGATGGTTTCTTCGTTTCCTGAAGCACCATTGAAATATCATTTCTGGTTTTTGTTTGACATTCCGTCGATGGTCGGTCACGTTGCATTTCTTTCTTTTTCTTAAAATGTTGTCCTGGATCTTCGTTCTCGCCTGTCTCATTTTGCCTTAGTCGAAAATTCTGCTCAATTTCCTTCATTGGAATTTTCTTTTCCGCAGTGATAGTTAAGATTTTATTCCTTTTATTGCTTAAATTTTGATGCCGTGACCTAATCGGAATAAAGAAAGAGATTTTTTTATTTTTAATTTTGTAAGTTTACACGATCATATCGCTGCTAACTTTACTAAATGTAACTATATTTATTTTGTATTTTGGTGATAAATAATTTTATTAAAGTCATTTAACTTAATTTATGAATGGAGTTTTGAACCAAAAAAATTATATATCAGGATCATATTAGATTATATATAATTTTTCACATAAAAATTAAAATTTTTTTAAAATTTGATAATTGCTAATATTGTTGAAATTACCAAACAGATTTTTCAAACATTATTTCTTTAATTTCTCACATTGTCTTTTTTATTATGACATGTGCACACATTCTTAATGCAATCAAATTCTTTTTTATTACAAAAAAAGAAATCAAAGATAGCTTAAACTTTCTTGAGGAAAACATCGTACTTTAAATAATTTGTATAAAGTTTTTGAGCCTCTCTCAGCATTTCTTTGATATTATTTTGGACTTCGTCATTCTTCTGAAAGGGTGTTTCAGACCCCATTTTTTCCTTTTTCTCATTTTTTGCATTCAAGATTTGAGAAAATTTCTTCCCTTTTATGAAATTCGATTCCGACATTTTTTTCTCCAGATTCCTGCCTTATGAAAATGTGATACAAAAAAATTAGAAATTTTTATAATTTCGTAATAAACATTTAAGTTCCATTTAATTATTTTCAACATCATAAATAAAATATGAGCAACGAATGGCAAATATTTAACATTTTTGACGTATTATAAAATGCGAAATAAATAATTAATAATTGATTTTTATCTTTCACAAGACAATTTTAATTGATTATCGAATATCATAATAAATCAGTTGCATTGCTAATCCATACAAAACGTTACTTACCTAAATCATTATCTTAATTTAAAATTTTAGTTTTGATTTACAATAGGATTTTTCCTCGCAGTTCAGAACATATTAAAATACAATTTGGTACACAAATAACAGGAAACTTTGGAAAATTAAATTTTGTCCAAAAATTATATAATGTTGTAATTTTTGTCAATAATTTTTCATTTTATTTTTATTTTTAATTTAAATACAAAGAATTTTGAATCAAAAATATTTTGCTTTTCTTTTTTTGCTTTTTGACTTGCTTTCTTGTTTTTTACAACTTTGATAACGTAAAATTGTTTTGTTTTGTTCCTGTCTTTCATTACTCAGTACAGTAATTTTATACATTTATGTCCCAGCGACGTGTGAATATTTTTAAATGAATTTGAATTATATAAATGGGGGATTGTAAACTTTTTTTTGATAAGAATGTCAAAAATCAATTTGATATCATATATAATAAAATTTTTGACTCATGACGAAAGTACAATTTTCATCAGAAAATCGTACCATAAAAAAAATTATATATGGTCTTATAATTTTATACATTATATATGTGTATATATATATATATATGCACGATTGATATGATTACATATTAAAAATCCTGAGATTAGAGAATTTTTTTTAAGTGTTTTCAAAATTTTTACCAGAGCTTGTTTAATAAAAATCATTTGTATACTTTTGAACAACATGGCTAAAAATTTATTCGGATGCAAATGACTACTAAAATGCTTCACATTAGTTCATATATCTAGCACCTATATTTTTTAACAACAATAGTATAATTTTTCATTGTTTCATTTAAAATAAATTTTTAAAAAAAATATTTATTAATCCATCAGTACGTTAAATGACGAATACTTATTTGATTAAATGAAATATTAAATGTTCATTTTATGGAAATTAACGTTTTCATTAAATATTTTTAATTCATATTCTTTTAGAACATAACATCTATACATCAAATATTATAGGCAGTTGGTTAACTTTGAAAAAAAATTTTTATATCTCATTTTTATTAATTGCAAAAAATAAAATTAAATAAAAATTGTCAGTAAGCTTAAAAAATTTTTTCCTAATATGGTTAAACCATTCAGACAATGTCTTTATTTATCTGCATTTAATGTATAAAAAAATTGTTTGAAATATCAAAAAGAGAGAAGTATTTGATTATTTCTGAATAAATTTTGAAATTATTTTAAATAGACTTTATTGATATTTATTTTGAAGCGAAGAGTAAAATCTAATTTTATAAAACCACCAATAATTAACGTCCGGACAAATTGCAAATACTTGAATGTCCTATCTATCTGTAACCTCTTAAGAAATGAATTGATTTCTCCGACAAGAAAACAGATATCAAATAAATGTTATTGAAATTTGTCTCTGTGTTATTCAAGACGTAGTTCCCTGGCTCTAAGAGAAAGTAGGAAAGAGCTGTGTGAGAAGTTAGCCCGAAAAGAGAGAAAAAAGAAAAAGAAGCTGCGGAAGGAAGAAAAAGAAAGGCAGAGAATTAGGGAAATAGAAAAGGAGCTAGAAAGAAACGGTTATAAATTTAGGTACATTGCACGTATTTTGATTTTTAACTTTTTTCGAAACACGGAGATCCTAACAGTCCTTTTCAGGAATTGAAATTGGCATAATCGTGCATTAATTAACCCTTGCACGCATATTTTCAGATTAACCAAATACTGGAGCTTGAGAAGATATTGTAAACCATTGTTGAAATGCTTTCGTTTTATTTGCTCTCTTGGTTTTCTAAAGGCAACTAACCTCATTTTCGCAAAAATCGTGCACTCTTCGTGGTGGACTCCTTTCACTCGAAATAATAAGTTACAATTTTTTCTGTCTATCTTCTCCAACAGGCCTCTTCCGCAGGTCGACCAGGAACAAATCGGGACGATGGCAGACAAAGAAGGAGGGTCTCAAAACGCGGATGGGAATAATGTCGAGCACTTTGACGCCTCCGAGACTGCCAAAAAAGCAAGAGATGTGGTGGCCGAGATAGAGGCAGAGGAACAAAAGGAACTGGAGGAACTGCGAAGAAAACAGAGGGATCCCCCGATTGTCTTTAGGGATGCTGTGGACGTGAAATCCGAATTCGATGCTCTTGTAACGCTCATCGATGACAAACTCTCGCCTGATGATAAAAAGAGCATGGAGGAACTGCATCAGTACATGCTGCAAAATGAAGGCTCCTGGGCGCTCGGTGATAATTTTTTAAATTTCATAGGTTTGTTAACTTATAAATCTTATGTCGAATTAAGTAGAGATATATACATTATGATTATATTCAGTATTTTGAAGAACTGATTTCATTTATCCTCTATTTCTATTATAAGAAAGTTAATAGACTATATTTCCTTAGGTTTATTTTTGATTATATATGAAAAGTTGTAAATGAAAATTCTGAATTATGCTAAAAATATCATACATTTCCGAATTCAATAAAAAGTAAAAAAATTATGTTGTTCTCTTGCTAATTTATTGTCGTGCAAAACAAAGGAATACAAAATTAATATCGAAGCGTTATTTCTGAATAGATGATGTAACGTTCCATTATAAATCTTATAAGTTTTTTCCTTCTTTCAACATTAAGCAACCTACACATCTCTCTAACATGGATTATGTAGTGTAAAATTAAATTTTAAATTTAATAATTAAATTAATGAATGACATAAAAATAATTAAGGATAACACCATATTTTTATTATTCTTATTGGAGAATGAATTTATATTAAAGTGGAGATTAATCCATTTCGTTAAATAATGAACTGAATTATTTAATTAAATTAATTAATCAGTTATGAAATTTACAGGAAAATTACTTCATGATCAATGTATGAGCCCCGAAATTAGAATACGAACTCTAAATATATTGGCCTGTGCAGCTCTAAAGGATGATGTCATATTACTGTTGCATCAGGATAGAAAGGAACATATAATAATGAACTATGCAGGACTTATTGAGAAGCTCACTCCAGAAGAACAGCTAGTCGTTTCATTGTTTGTAAGTATTTTATTGGAAATCGAAGACTACATAATATATTTTATTCCAAAATTGATATGTCCTTCATTTATCAGTTGTTCTGTTAAAATTTTTGCAAATATAACTTTAATCACATTAAAATAATAGACTATATTAAGAATAATGGATTGAGTTTACGTTATTTAAAATCTATAATAATTTGAAGTTTTAATGTTTTTCTCCTTTTAGCGCTACTTAATTCTTTAATATATATGCTTCTTAGTTTTGTATGACAGATGACAATTAATACGATTATGTCTCCTTATCATGAAAGCTGATTGAAGCAAATGTATTTTCACACCTAACTGTCTTCGATAATCCGTCCCAGAAGAAATAGCGGAAATTATTTAGCAGTTTTACTGATGAGTAAAATTCGTTTTCAGTTTGCCAACTTATTCGAACATATGAGCTCCTCCGAATGGTTACTCTATATATCCGAATGGCAATATCAGAATAACAGCCTTAGCAACATTCGAGTCACGACGAAGGTTGCCGTAAATGCTCTATTATCGGAAAATCCGAAGATGCAAGACTACGGCTCCGCGATAATCCATAACATGGCCTGCAAGGAGGTAAAAACCGTGGTCTGTATCAAAGGGCAAAGGAAAGGATTTTTGTTTTTTGCTTTTTTTAAATAACCTTAAAAATAGTCTCTCATTACCTTTTTATTCATACATAAGAATTATTTTGCGTTAAACAATTACTCAAAGCTCAATTATGATCCTTAACTTCTACTTGCGTTTTTTTTTATTGTTTTATTAACGAAACTATCAACTTGAGTGACAGACTTACATAAACGAATGATTTGCATGATGAAACTTATTTTCCCATAGCGATTTTTCCAATCTGACGTTAAAGAGTTTTTTTTTCTTATGGTCCAGCATTTTTAAATTTTCCATCACATATCCGGGAATCATTATAATAAACTGATTTGTTTTTCTTTTCTTACTTCATAAAAGTGTAAATCAAAGCCAATCGTAAATAAATCTTCTTTAAATAAAGAGGCAGAAGGTTAGGCTCAAACTTATCAATTCTTTGCCTGTAGTATTAATCTTAATGCGACGCATGTTAGATTATTCGCATGACCATAAAAGACAAAAATCATGTCATTGATAAATATTATTAAATAAAAGTCAAAAAAAGATACTTGAAAGAGAAAGATACATGGTTAATACTTTTATCAGTAAAAAAATTGTTTAGTAATATTAATTAAATTAATTTTGCCAAAATTTATTAAAAAAATTTCTATTATATTCAATCTACTATTTATTTTAATTGCAAATATTATCCGTGTCCTTTCCTTTGTCTTTAAGCATTAATACGTTATACTGCATATAATGGAAGAATGATAAAAAAATTAAAATGCTTTCAGAAAATGCATCAAAATAAAAGACTTCGAAGAATTTTGCCTCCTGGGTCTATATCGAAGGTAGAAATATTTCGAGAATGGTTATACAAAATTTCGATTTATTGTTAAGCTTGTTCAGCCCCATTTAAAATATTTGTAAATGAGAAGTTTGAAATATAATTTAATATATATAATTTAATATATATTTGAATAATCATCAGCTGATTCATTTATTTTTTTCATATACATATATATTAACATTAAACTTGAGGGATAATGCTATGCTAAGTTGAAAGTTATGCTAATTATTTTCTCTGTTTGCATGACAGATTTGTGTTACTTAATCTGTCAGAGTGTAAATCTGCGTTTGAAGGACAGAGCAGTAATTAATTCGAGTTACTAAATTCTTAACATTCTATATTTTTTTATTGGTGCTACAGTTAAATACTTATTATTACCGCACTTTTGTCGAATTCAATATTTCTGAATCCATTCATTCTCATTCTAAGCCAAAAAATGGAAAGCAAACCAACTTAATCAGAGCTATTTATAGAATTTTCATTATTACAATTATGCAATAATCACTTCGAAAACATTTAAATTTTTATATAATATTTTGGTTGATTTTAAAAGCATTCATTTTATTTTGTTAATATTAAGTCGAAAAAAAACTATTTTTAATTTTTCCGATTTAATTTTAAATTTAATTCAGATTCTTTTTCCGATTTAATTTTCAAATTTTAATTTTTGAAATATGTTTAGTACATTTCTCATATTTTGGCTAATCATTTCATAATTTCATATTTTTATTTTACTACTCTTTTATTCTTGAAACATCAAACAACGCATAAGTTAAAGTGCTATTGGATTTTCCCTTTTTTTTCGATTGATGCTCAATTTCTTTTATAAAAGTTGCTAAGGTTTTTCAGATCATCGAAGCTAAATTTCTTTAATGCTTTTATAATCTTGAAATTTTTGTTTATATTTCTGCAATTTGAGAGAAAAAGCAATGATTTCTACTTTTATGACTTCTATTTTTTTTTGACAGGTTTTCGATGATGTTGCAATTGAATTGACGATGGCCTTACTTCAATTTTTAAATAATAATCCAAATGAAGAACTTCTGTTCAGAGCGATGAAGTCCTTAGCCAGGCTCTGCCAAATTTCGGGTCAAGATGTTTCCCAAATGATTCATATGATTGGCCCGGAACCTACAAAATTTAAGGGGATTTCTCCAAGAATTGATGAACAAATTCAAGAAATAAACCGGAAACTCCACTGAAACTTTATTTTGTGGCCTTTTAAAAGACTTTTATGCGTAATTATTCAATTTCAAATTAACGATGCAAAAGTAATATTCTATTAATATAGTTATTAAAATGATTTTCTTTACTGTTATCAACATTAGATTTATAAAATTATTTAAATTACAGAACAAAGCCCAAGTCTCTGGAATGTAACTCTAACCATCTTTTTTTCTGCATTTAAAAACTTTTTTATATGAAAATTTTAACCATGAAATAAGAACATGTTTGTTATTTTAAGTTATGACAATAAACTTAAAATGTATTTTATAATATGTTTTAATGATATATTAAATTCAAACATACAAATAACATTTTATAAATAAAATAATTATGTTCATTCCTTTGAATAAGTCGATAATATAATTGTTGACTCTTGAATATTTTAATATTTTAAATTTAAATTTCAAATGTAGGCAGACCTATCTTTATTACATTTGAAGTTAAATATTTTGATTGGTCAGCATTTGTATTTTAAATATGGCAGAATTGATGGATCCATAGCTGCTAAAAAATAAATAATTAAATGTTACAGTAAAATATGCTCTGTTCATTAACATTTTTTCAAAAATGTGATTCATTTTTACATAGTTTTGCTTGCATAAAAAAATATCTACTATTTGATTTATTTTGTGAGAATATGTGAAAATATGTTCACATATACTTATATACAAAATTTAATTTACATTGATTATTAAGGAATTTATTAGACATCTTATTAAAATATAAGATTTTTAATTAAGTGATATTTAGTATTGTCAAAATGCTTTTTATTTGCTTTATGATAAAGCTCAAATATAAATAATTTGTTATACCTAAATTTTTTATCCTTTTGTCATATATATCTGATCGGTATAATAAATTTTTTTGGTTATATATATAAATTTCATGATTAACTTGTGATACAATTTTAATTTGTCTTTATTGAATCAATAAAAATGCTATCTTTAGAATTATAAATTTCCTTTCAAAATAGTATTAGTACAATCAAAAATTTTAAAATTTCTATTAAGATTCATAATCATATATACACTGCATAATGAAAATTCCCCATTTTTGTAAAATTATATCTTCAATTCTACTAATATTCAACTTGCTTTAGTGTAAACTAATATCATTTCGAACTAAATATTTGCGAGTATAAGAGATATGTTTTCACTAAGTTGCACTTTTTGATAATGTAAAAAAATAAAATCATGGTACAATATTGAAAATGAAAAAATTCAGAACTTGATAACGAAACGCTTTTGATGTCTTTGGGAACGTTCACCAATCTATTACTTTTGATACAATGTAATCAAACGATGTTATGCGAAGGTTACAAGAATATGTACAATAGATAAGAATTTTATGATACATGTTATAAATTATCATTTAGGCCCGACATACGACCAACCAAAACTTGAATATACAAAATTTAACCCGTGTTTTCATGCTTAAATTGTAATAAATAATTTGTCACTCTTGATTTGATAGTGTAAAAGGTTTTATCACCCCGAAAGGGGACAAAAATTGTTAATTTATTGCATGTTATATAATTTGAAAAGAATTTTTAACAAACTTTATTCTTTTATCTTATATGTGCTAGGCTTCAGAATGTAAAATGACCAAATCATATGTTGGATTTTTGTTATACTCCGATGTCAGTTGCAAACTATGCGCCAAAGGCATTAGAGATGCTTTTGTAATGTTAATCGCAACAGTAGACGTTATGAAGCGAGAAATTTAAGATGTGACTAGATGAAACCATTGAAATATACAATGTACTGAAAAAACAATATTATTTTTCTATTGTAATATTCAAAAATGAAAACCGAAGAATCATTCAGTTTCACATGGACAGCACGCACTCACACATATATATAGTAAGATCAATACAATAGAAAATTATCAGGACAAATTTTTATTCAATTTGTAAAAATACAGCAAACTTTTCACGAATAAAATTTCATGTGGTTCATCCATTTGTAGAATAAAAAAAAAATTATGCATTTCATGAAATGTGACTTTACTTTTTGCACCATATACCTCAGTATCTGAGCTTAAGTTTAAATTATAGTATGCATAATGTTATTGTATTATGCTGAGATAGGAAAAAGAAAATTGATTTTAACAATTATAATGTCATAGTCGAACTTCACGGGAGAGGAGCAGAAAGAATTATGCAAGTGCTAAAAGTTGGATTTTTATGATAGCTAATATGATTTGTTCCTAGTTCCAAGTCACGGCGATCCCACCTCCGAACAGTGATTCAGCATTATAAATCTACGAAACCATTTGATTTAAATCGTAAAATTAACTTTTATATTTTTTAAAGAAAATAAATATACGTGACATGATGTATGCTCTAAAATAATTTTTATTGATAAATAGAATAATAAAAATGGGTGCTTTTGATTAAAGTGCATGGTTTACTAATGCATTCATTCTAACCGGGAAAATTATGATTGTTTTCTCTACAACATTTAAGACAATGCCTGACATATTTACTTTGCCCCATATTTTCTTTCATTATGCATTAAAAAAAGCGATCAGTATCTAGCTGATTTTTCTTGTTTCTCGCATCGTTCTGCTGCAGTTAAATAATTTGCAATAAAAGCTTTAAACTTCTTTTTGGAATCATGAGAAGAAAACATTTTTGCGCTTTTAATTAAGATGCGCAGCTCCTGAAGGGCGTCATCAAAAACGGCATTTTCCGTTAGTTATCATGGAAGTGGAAGAAATGGAAGCGAAGACTGAAAAGATTGAGAGCAAGAAGAAACGTCTCCCTCTTTGGAAGAGAAAACTGTATAGACATATTCCCATAACGAGGTGGTTGCCTTTATATAGTAAAGAGGATATGTTTTCGGATTTAATCGCCGGGTTAACACTTGGATTGACCATGATACCCCAAAGCATCGCTTACGCATCATTGGCGGGTCTAACTTCGCAGGTTTGTGAAACTTTCTCTTGTCTCACAAGCAGTTAGCTGAAATCTATCTTAGATGAAATAACTTGCGGATAGTAAAACTTGTTTGCTGAAACATAATCACGCAAAGCTAAGAATAACATATTCGATAACATATCTCCAAGACTGGAGAACAATCAAGCTATTTTTGAGTGAAGAAATTATATTTTATGCAGTCTTTCATGTAAAATAAGTTTTAAATTTGTTTTTGATGCTCACTTTAATCGATATAAGTTAAATTACTTTTTTACTTATAATTTGATCGAAAACAACTAATGTTTTTTTTTTCCTGAACCATTATGCGTAGTTTCTATAATTTGGCCTGCGGAGCTGTTGATTAGATTTATTTTAATCGTATTAGCTGCAGAGTTTTATGTATTGGATATTATTTTTAAATTTATTTATATCGGACTTGTGCTTAATTTTAAGATTTGTTTATTTCTCCAGTATGGATTATACTCAACATTTATGGGAGGCTTTGTGTATGTTTTTCTGGGAACGATTAAAGAGGTGTCAATGGGTCCTACGTCTCTAATGGCTTTGCTCACATTTGAATTTACAAAAGATTTTCCATTTGAATTTGTATGTTTATTGACTTTCACGGCTGGCTTCATGGAACTTCTTATGGGTATATTGCAATTCGGTAAGTTCGTGAATTATTTTAAGTTAAAATCCTTAGCTAAACATCGAATCCTGTTAAATTAAATTAACATAAATTATGAAATATTTGACATCATTCTGTAAACGGGTATTGTAAAAAGGAGGGTTTAAAATGTAATATAAAAAATAAATGGAACAGAAATTCAAAAAATCATTTCACAATCACGAAAGGAATTTAACAGAAATTCAAAATCTTTAGCTTTTAAAAAGATATTTTTTATTATCACTGGAAAATTAAAAACGCTTTAACAAGTCCAATCGGCAGCTATTCTTATTTTAAGAGTATTATTGAATATTTTATATCAATCTGATAAATAGTTCGATTTTCCTTTTTACAAAATTTCAAGAAGATTTCACAGATCAAATGAAAGCCGAATGTTGACAAATTTTTATCAAATTAAGCAAATGTAGGAAGTGATTAAATTCCGTTAAAAGAATTTTGCAATTTTGATCTATTTATTTTTTAAATTACATCGTTATCTTCTTTTTTTATCACTAAAAATATCATCACCTTGAAATCTCTTCCATTTTATATTTATTAAGCTTTTTCATCTAAAAAAAATTGTTTTATTCTTCATTAAAAATTTAGATTTTCAGAAAAATGATAATTCTCCATCTTAATCTATAATAAAGCATTTTGATGAATTAGAATTTCCCGTATTTGATTAATTTATTCAAGGGATTTCGTTTTCATCACGTTTCGACCCGAAGAAAAGTAAAAAAAAAAAATTTAATTTTCTATTTTTACACAATTAATGCTGCGTTATTTGAGTCAATAATACTATTTTTTAAGAGAACTCAAATAATTTTAGATGTGCTACATAACTATAATGGTTTACTAACAGCTTATAAAATCAGAATTTCTTGTACTGTATTGGCATCGGCGAAACATACGTTCTCAAATGTAAGTGTGAAAAGCCTAGCGAATCAGATTAAAAAATTATGAATGAAACAAAATTTCATAGAAACAAATATATTAATAATAATAAAATCAGATATTCGAATTCATAAAGTAAACCTGGATTTCCTTCCAGGTTTTCTTGTGGATTTCATATCCGCGCCAGTTATATCAGGTTTCCAGTCTGCAACCTCGATCATCATCATTACTGCACAGCTTAAGGGAATTTTGGGACTGCAAAAACTGAAATCCGAAAAATTCGTTGAAAATATCGGCCAAATTATTCAAAAACTCCCCGAGACAAGATTGGGCGATGCATCTCTTGGTTTTACGTGCTGCACCGTGCTACTTTTGCTTAGGGTAACAAACGAAAAAAATCTGACTTCCATTAGAGGATTTTTTTTAGCTTTCAAGTTAAATCTTGGTCTTAATTTATTTCAGAAACTGAAAGACATTTCAATTAATGAAGAAAAAGAAAGGAAGCAAACATTAAAAAAGTTGTTGTGGTTTATATCCATAAGCCGAAACGTCGTTATCGTTTTCTTGTGTTGCATTGTTGCTTTTTATTTTGAAGAGAATGGCGGAAGCCCGTTCATACTTTCCGGTGAGTTAGTAAAGATGGCAACTCATTTTTATTAAAGGCCCCCGTGAAAAAATTTGGGGCCCCAAAATTTCAGGCAATTACATGAAGTTTCCAAGATGAAAAGTAAATTGGAGTTTTTTTGTGATAGAAAATCGAATTAAATGTAAAAAAAAAATATATATATGTATAAATTGCTTGACAACTGTACCATAATAATTAAATTTTTGAATATCCAATTGATGTATTAATAAAAAATTAATGTTTGATTTGCGCTTATCGTGTGTCGCTGAATATAGAATAAAATTTCTATTCTTTTTACTGTTAGAAAAGATTTTATTAATTTTTCAAGTTTCAAAAGAACAGATATAAGTAATTGAAAATATAAGGCTGATTTTTATTAAAAAGTAGTTAAGGACAAATATGAAGGATAATAAAAAAAAATATTAAGCTGACACATAAAAGGAATGATTTATTATTAATCTGTTTTTTATTTTTTTTTCATAAAATTTTGCAAAATTGAGTTCAAAAGCCGGGAGTGTATTATTTAAAGTTGAGAAAAATCGAAATTACAAGCAAACTTAGCTGAATGGCGTTTGGCTAATACTGAAAAAGATCACGCTTAAAATAGTAATTGAATTCAATTAAAAAAACTGCCTTAAGAAATTTATTTAATTTTAATTTAGGACGAGTTCCTCATGGGCTACCCCCTTTACAGTTACCCAAATTTTCCACTCGAATCGGAAATGTAACGTACTCATTCACGGATATGTGCTATGAAATCGGTTCCGGAATTTTCATTTTGCCCTTGGTGGCCGTTTTGGCTAATGTAACGATTGCAAAAGCATTCTGTAAGTAACTATGATTAGATGATTAGAATAAGGACATAGTTTTAGATTAATATTTTACCTTGATTACAGCGACAGGTTCTTCTGTTGATGCCACTCAGGAAATGTTAACCCTCGGGATATGCAACATAGCTGGATCACTGGTCAGTTCGATGCCAATGTGCGGGGCTTTTACCAGGAGCGCTGTATCAAATAGTAGTGGAGTGAAGACGCCAATGGCAGGATTCTTTTCCGGTAAGTTTTTTTAATACGTCATGAAACGACACGTGCTTTACCTGTAAATGCATTGTTTGTTCTCAGTTTTACGGAATTATTATTAATCAATGGTTATCAAATCTCTGCTGCATCATAAAAAGTCTTTGTTGATTTCAGGATCACTGATTTTGATTTTCCTGATATTTCTTTCCCCTTATTTTTGTTATATTCCGAGAGCCACGCTTTCTGCAGTTCTCATATGTGCTGTAATGTTCATGATCGACTGGCAAACCTGCCTTATTCTCTGGAAATCCAACAACAGTAAGTAAAGAGGAATTACATAGGAAGAAATTTAAGAAGGGATTTATCTTTAAATGAATCAAAATTATTTTTTTAGAAAGAGATTTTCTTTGTTTTATCGGAACCAGCACAGCATGCTTAACACTGGGCATTGAAGTTGGGCTCCTCATCGGTGTGGCCATTAATGTTGGGCATTTACTCTATCTGTGGGCTCGACCATCGATATCCATACAAATTAGGGTATGAGATTGTGGATTTCCGAATTTATTTTACGATATTTCTTAAAAGCGTATGAAAAATATTTTCGTTTTTCAGAGTGCAAAAGGAGGCAATTACTATTATGTAAAACCAGACATCGGACTCTTTTTCCCTGCGGTGGATTTTTTACGTAATGAGCTAAATAAAAATTGTCAACAGAAACTTCCAATCGTTATAGACTGTTTGCATTTTAAGGGTATCGACTTTACTACTGCTCAGGTAAATTTCAAAATCAAGATAGAGATCGCAATATTTCAATTTATCATTACCGAGGAATGAATGTAAGATAAAGATAAATAATGCGATTTTTTATATTTTTATAGATTGTAACGACTTTAAAAGATATTCTAATAAACAATTAATTTCGTCTTTTAATAAAAAAAATGCAATACTATGGAAATTTTTGTATACAAAATTTACAACTAATTTTTTAATAAAAAATAGAAATGTATTGTTTGACAGGGTACGTATGCAATGGTTAAAGATTTTCAGAAAAAAGGACAAAAGTTATTATTTATAAATTTATTGCCTCGGATAAGTGAGCAACTGAATGAAGCAAATGTAAATTTGGATATAAAGAACTGCGATTCATGCGACGACGCCATAAATGACATTCTATTCAGAGCGGGTATTGCTTTGTCTCCTTCAGCTATTTTGCTGGACGAAATGGCCCCAAAAGAAAAATTTAACGGCATACCTACATCCAAAAGTGAACAAATGTCTCTGCTGTAAACAGCTATATGTTGATCAACTTACAATTGCAATTAATCTTCGTGTGGGATGAAATAAAAAAATTACCTTTTATACATTCAAAGATGATTAAAATTAACAATTCAGAATTTCATTAGAAATAAAGGTTTATATGTTATTTCAAAGCTGCTTGATTCCATTATAAGACCTCATTAGCGGGTTAACTTTCTATTGATTAAAATTTTTTTATGTAATGTGGTAAGTGCTCAATATTGAATTAAGATAAATAAAAAATGTGAAATGATGATCAAAAATTCTAATCTTGAGTCTAATTACCTTTAAAAGGTCTTACTTAATTTTCCAGTTGAATTAATATATATAAATAAATATATAACGATATCATATAAACGATTTTTAATGCTCAGGAAAAACGTTAAAGAATTTTTATGATAATAAACACAGCATTTTTTCTAAGCAAATAAAAAATTTTTCACATTCGAAAAACTTAAATAAGAACTATCAAAATAAGAAGGGACAATAAATAACAATTTAAGCCGCAGAGTGCCCGGGATTATGTTAGTCAAGTCATAAAAAGTAACATTTGATCTTAATTTATGCATCAAAATGAATAAAGATGAAAAATAACTTTTTCAAAGGTGTTTTATAGCTTTCAATTTTTTAAAAAATATTATAAAGTCAAAAGTTAATCTACTGAGGCCCCACTATAAATCTAAAATTTGTATAAACTTTCTTTCAACAAAAGAAAAAAATTTATTTTGTTACACTTTAATGGGTTAAAGATATAAATATGATCGCCACTTTGTACAACCTATAAATAATGGAAACAACCATTTTTTGTTACTGGCAAACGTAAAAGAAAAAATTTTTATCAATTAATTCTTCCAAAATAATTTTCCAACATGCTATCTTTTAGGACTACTGTGTACCCTGTAATCCGTACATTCACTGATTTTATTTGTATTATTTATTACTCACTGAAGTAATTTTTAAATTTATTTAAACTTGATCATTTTCAAGCCAGTTTAAAAGACATAAATTACTAATGTTCTAATAGAAAATATAATTTAAAAAAATTGCTTCAGTTAATAATAAAAATATCAAAATTATTACAAATAAATTTATTGCTTCTATTAATAGCTGCTTATTTGTTTTTCATGGCAAAGTTTTAGACCTCAGATAAAGACGATTAATACATTCAGTAAAAATAATGGTAATTGTAAAAATATATATATATTTTTTGTGTTTGTGTGTGTGTGTGTGTGTGTGTGTAATTGAAATTGTTTTACTTTGGAACTTTTGACATCACAGATATAAACTTGATTTAATTTCCATATTAAATGGCTTCCTAAAAAATTCTGTCGCTGAGAATCAAATTTAATTAAACATAAGTTAAAAAAGAATGGCACGTATTTGAAAAAGTATGACGTAATTTTTGAATTCGGATAGGACTTTCAAGTAACTACAAAAAAATGTGGCTTTTTTAAACAACAAATTTTTTAGAATGACATTAGTTTTGATTAGAACTACTTAAAACAAAAATATATTTTAATAAATGATGTAAAGTTTTTGATTTTTCTTTTAAAGTAATCATTACTTTAAACAAGATCGTTAAATTGAAATATAATGGAAAAAAAATAATATTTTATTTCAGCTTCAGCGAATATTCAACAATGATCATTTTTATTAATTTTAAATTATTAATACTGTTTAAATATAATATAAAATTTAAAATAATTCAAATCAGAATTTTATATAATTGACTGATAAAAAAAATACCAATAAATTACAAAATTTTCTTCTGTATACCAAATTTAGAAATAATTTTATATTAATTATACATTATATTAGATAAATTTTACTTTAATAGTCCAAATATTTAGATTTTATAAAGCCCAATATGTTATCAAATTCTGAAATAATCATAATGAATTTTATTATAAGCTATAATTGAGTTTTTTGTTTTTAAATTTATTAATAACTTATAAAGTTAAACATTTTAAAACCTTTTTTTGACTTGACAACATTAAAAAAGTGAAAAATTTTTTTAACATTACAATTTGTAAGTAAATTAAATTAAAACATATGTTCCAGTAGATTTCCTGGTGAAAAACTCCATGAAAAATCCTTTCGAAAAAATGTTAAAACTAGAGATTTCTTAGTGTAAAGAATCCACAATTTCTTAATGTAAACAATCTCCCACAATTATATAAAAAATTTCAACAATATGCATAGGCAGATAAAACTGCTTTTTCAATTAAAATAACCTAAAAATAAATGCTTCCAAAATTGAAATTTAATCGAAGTTTGCTGTTAAAATATTCCGAAATTCAGATAAATTACGAGACTATTTGATTTTTCAAAGATTTGATAAATATGAATCAATTTAAAAAATAATATCAAGAATATTAAACAAATAAAATGATGTAAGATTTTTTTTTTAAACATAAGAGACATTTTCTGTATATCGATCGTTATCCTATTTTAACACGAGTTTTAAAATTGTTTGAATCAAACATAAAAAAGTATTCATACATTTTAAAAGATTATCTCCAACCATCGTAAACGTGAAATTTAATGAAGTATATAATTAATATGAAAAGTAAAAAAAATTAATTTTAAAATAAACTGTATAATATTTTTGCTGTGCAATAGCATGACGGAAAAAATAAGCAATTGTTAACGGCTTGTTTGTTTAGTTGCAATTTCGAATTTTTAAACGCCAAATTATTTCTTTCTCCCCATCCAAAGAAATAAATCATTTAGATTTGAGAAAATTATTAAGTTGAATTATTGTCAATAATAATAATTCCGGGTATTGGGCTAATGCAGAAACGAAGACTTTAATTTAATAATGGTTTCGTATTATTTTAAAATAAATGTGACAAAAAAAAGATCTAACAATTAATAATTGTTTTACCATAAAATAATTTGTAATTAATACAAGTGGCATCATGACGCAGATAATAACAGCCATGTGAGATTAATTATCATAACATTATCATTAATCATAAAGTCAATATTTCTAAATGTAAAATATTTTTTTCAATATGTACCTTATCTTACATAAACTTATTTCATTTTTATTTTTAATAAATATATTGTATCGACGCTTTAAAATGTATTACGAACTGCTCTGCAATATTAAAAAAACATTTTCAGGGACTTAAACTTCCTATCTTATGCATTGCACTGCGATAATAAACTTTTTCTCTTTATAAATACATATTATATATGTATATATTCTAAATAAATTTTATATTGTGCATAAATATATTTTTTGTAATCAGTTACTTTCACTCTCGCTGTTAGGAGAAATTTTTGCTATCCTTAATTCCTCAAACCACATTTTACCCCTATGTTTCCAGATGCGGTATCTGGCCAAGTCCTTCCTGGTAACCATTCCAATTACTTTATTCCGATCGCTCACTACAGGAAGATGTCTCAATCCCAAAGCGCGAAACAGGCGAAAAACTTTCGGTAATGATGCTGACTGTAACGAAATACGAAATAATAAGACATCTGAAGAATTTCTATTTACCTAAAACTGCGCCAGGCGAGTATTTCCGATAAATTTCTTTGCCATATTTTAATATTATAGAGCATCAATATCATTCATATCTGACTTATCGCGAAATCAAGGACTTACATGCTGAACCGTGTAAGAAGAAGGATTCATAAATGGTCTTAAATCTATATGATAATTCATTTCCTCATCGGAGATGTTCAGCTCATTTAAACTATATCTTGGATATGCGTCTCTGAACATTTTTAATTTGACCTCTTTCGAATTCCATTTATCGGATGTTTCGTTGAAAATTTTATGGTTCAAAAGAACGATCAATTGTGATCTAAGGATTAAACCCCTGTATCGTCCATGAGGCCTGTGCTTCTCAATCGGCGTGTCGTCTTCTTCCGAATCCTACACATATTAAACATTAAATATTTCAGCCGCAATTTTGAATAACGTTTCCCTATTTCGTTAGATTGTAATTAATATTTACCGGAATCGGATCGACTACAGGAAAACCGTTGTGTTGTTCAGTTTTAAGAATAAAAATAATTTGTGACACCTTTTCTACTGTCTTGAATGCTATCACTGGATAACTCATAATTTCACTAGCATATATATTATTTGATAATGGGGGCGGTTCCCATGGAAGAACAGGAACGCCTTGCAACTGAGTGTGGATGTCATAAATACCCTTTAGAAAGCAAATGAACAATTATAATTTTGAATTGGCAACTGAGAAAGTTTAGACATCTGAATTTATGAAAAGAAAATTAATTAAAATTTTATGAGTTCAAAATTCTCTTTTAATATTAAATTTTTTTGAGAAAGAGGTAGTTAACCTTTCTATTAGACTAAAGGTACATTTTTTTTATTCAAGGATCTTACATATTTATTTCATTTACGGCCTTTGAAAATTATGCAGAAGCTTTTGGGGGCGAAGAAATTAAGCTTAATAATTTTTAAACTTATTTTCAGTAAATTTTCTATTCTTTTTATAGAAAGATATCTTATGATTGAAACCTGTCTTTCATATTTTTCTACCTTCTGACAAAGTGGCAATTAGTATTTAACTCTTATTTATTATGTTACTTCTAGATTTATTTAATGTATTTTATCTAATGACCGATAGGGAGTGTATTATTATGTTGCCTTGATGCGATATGATGAAGGGAAGATAAAAAATTTCATGAGCCGCTATTGGTCGTTTTACTCATGGAAATGTCTCCCAGGAATTTTAATATTTTTCAATATTAGAAAAATTCAAATTATAATTAAGATTTGAATCACCGCTTTTAAGACACTTAAAATAAATTTCACAGAGGTTTCTCTCGGTTAGAAATTTGGATTTATTCTGAAATTCAGATTGTCTAATTCAACTTGCTACTTTATATTAAATTTGTGCCTAAGCCAAAAGTGCTCAAATGAATTCTTTCTTAATCTTACTTCATTAAAATAATCACCAGTCCATTTCGCCGTTATAAGAGTTATCATCAATGGCAAACCAAAGGTAATGTTTCCGGTAGCTTCGATTAATATCACAGTTAAACATAATGTCATGCGGACCACCCCTCCTAACTGCGCAGCTGCTCCAACAAGGGCATATTTACCAGGATCAGTCCAGCTCTGAAAAAGTTTATATCTTTATCTTCTTGCATTTCTGTTAACCTCATAACAGCATAACTTACATATCCCGGAAAAAGCGCTCCAACACCCATTCCGACTAATCTACCCCAGGCAGCACCTATCAGCAAAGACGGTATAAAGAGACCGCTTGATACACTAAGGCCATAAGTCCAGCATGACAAAATGAAATAAAACAGAAAGAAAATGAACACAGATAATGGTTTGTGAGATCCGGGAGGATCATGGAACATCGATCTAACACTCGCTTCTGGTGTTTGGAACCACAATGCAGCCAAAGCATTGTATTCGCCATCTCCACAGTACATCTGTATGAATTAATTCCAATTTTATTTAGATGACTTTTACAAAGATAAATAAATGTGTTCATTTAACAATTATGGCTAATTAACCTGAATGGGAAATTTGGTTGGATCTTGGCCTATAGGTTTACAATCATCAAGAAGATAAATCATTAAAAATCCAATTGTTGCCGTGACTGCTGCCACAATGACAGCTTCGGTGACTTTCACCCATTTTGAGGTTATATATCTAAAATTATGGAACATGATATTATTATGGAGAAATTTGGTGAAATTGAAGAAAGATAAGTTGAAATATATTTCAGTTTCAAATAATGAATAATTCTAAAGTACCTAATTCTAAAGACAGTAAGTTTATAATTCACATGATTAAAAATAGCTCCTAGTAATCCTCCCACTGCACCCATTAATATATATATCAGAAGTTCTACCAGTTCATATGGCAGAGCATCGAATTTACCGAAATTTAGCAATCCTGAATAAGAGAGCTCACCCGGACGACCATGTCGTGCACTTAATATTATGTTCAGAGTAAACGTTGATATTAATGAGCAGAAAAATATTCTCCAGGTTAAACTCTGATGCCAGAAACTAATTCCTTCTTCTAAAGAGAACAATATTCCACCTTAAAATAAAAATTTTTATTGTCTGGAGAGCAATATTTAAAAAATTATTTTGTACATATTCATATACCGATCTAAAATATTAAAATTCCTCACCGACAGGGGCACCAAATGCAGCAGCTACTCCTGCGGCAGCACCTCCCGATACGAAATCTCTTTTCTCGTGATCTTCACGAAAATATTCCAGGATTCCAAAATCTTTCGCGAATGTTGTGCTTTTTCCCTGGGAAATGCCGGCACCAACGACAGCACCAGAATGAATCATTGGTCCCTCCTTTAATATAAAGCAGTTCGTACGATTCGTAAGAAGTCACCCGCGTTTAACAGGTTTTCAGCCATGTTTCTAAACTGAATTATAATCTAGTCGCATTTAACAAGATGATTATTATCACATGGGTAACATTATCAAGTAAATTTTAAGAGAATAATCGTACTTACTTTGCCCACGGCTAAGCCTCCAACGACTGAAGAAATAACACCTACAACTTTGACTATAAGAGTCTTGACACGAACTACGCGAGGTATCTGCACTCCATTTAGGTAACATTTTATCTGTGGTATTCCGCTTCCAGCAGCCACTGGTTCAATGTAGCTAACAAGGAAAGACCCTATTAACACTGGCACAACATTAGAAGCAACCCACAGAAGATATGGAGTGTACAAACATCTTGAATGCACACAATCATCCACATCTAATTATGATATTTATTAAGGTAGTTTATGGAAAAATTATAAATTAAAATATTGTGCATCTTTTTTTATAAAAAGGATACATTTTTTCAATCCCTCATATTTTATCACAGACAACTCCTCAATTACAATATCAATAAAAACTCCTGTCAATGCTGTCAGTACTCCAATCAACAAAAAAATTAACCATCTGGCTAAATTTTTTTTCATTATAAATTTATATCCTTTTGCTCTGTGCTCTTCAAGCAGCAGATGATTTTCACATATGTCAAAATCAAGACTCTGAAACAAAAATTTATTAATTCAAGTTTTTTTCTTCAAGATCCCTAAATAATTTTAAAAATATATATTTTAAGCAAGTTTATGTATTGCAAAAGATAAAATTTTTATATAAATTATAATTTTAAGAAATTTTACCTCAAATTTTCCTGATACAAAATTAAGTACACCAGGTTCAACAACTTCAGATCTTTTTTTTCTGCATCTTGAAGACCATTCCTTAGTGGAATGTGAAGCAACAGGAGCTTTCCAATTTTCATTATGGCAATCTATTTCCTCTATTCCTCCTGAATTAATTGACTGCAATTATGTTTATTTTTATATACACTAGTTTTAAGTACAATTGAAATCTAAATAATTGATAAGTTACAGATATGTAGTTAAGTTTTTTTATATTAGTGAATCAGATAAGCATTTGTGGATTGTACTCAACTAATTTTTGTTGAATAATCCTTTTTAAAAAGTTAATAAAGTTTAATTTTGTTTCTATGATATAGGAAGTAAATAAATGTATTTAATAATATATTACAAGTAGACTGAGAAACAATAATATAGCCTGAAATAAAACAAGACAAAACAAAAAGTTTTATGATAAACAATAATATTTTTAAATTAAACAATAAACATAATATTTATAAACTTTCAAATAAAGAAGTTTCTTTTTTAAAAAAATTTTCCTTTTATAAATACACCAGCTAAAAAAAAATGTTGATAGACAATAAGGTATTGAAATTCAAATTTAAGTGAAAAGTACATCTAAATCTGAATCTCTAAAAGCATTTTTTTGAGAATTGCTTTTAGAAATGAGCTGCATTATAACACTTTATTATTTGTTATTTTGTTTTTATTATTATTTAAAATGGACAGAATTTCATTTAGCCAAACAAATGTTTAAAAACATTCTACTTAATGCCCAAGTGCTGCATTGCATTAAGAAGATCAAAACAAGCAAATTTTATGACTAAATTTATTTTTTGTGTGAAAATTAGCTATTTAACTTAAGATACTGGAAATAGTACTCAAAATGCTGTAAAATATTTAGTTTATTTATCTTGATAGTCACTATGAATTTATAAATTTATGAAAATGGAGTATTTCATAAAACTTGATTTCGCGAACAAATATCCCAACCTTGAAAATGATTCTTGAGCAAAAGTTTAAATTAAAATTACTGCTAAAAGATGATTTAATTTTGCAAAAAAATAAGATCAAAACATCTCCTCCTTGACAGAACTTTTGAATAATATTTTTTTAAATCTCCTTAATATGTTTTAAATAAGTAAAAAGTAGTGAACGAGTGAGGTAACAACCACTGTCATTTGGTAAACGCACAAGGCCATACTCACAGATATTCCCCCGTAATTATTTGGAAAACAAGAACCACTTAATAACGATGCTTCTTCGGAATCAGACTGAATCCCTAATGAGGTTGAGGGAGCATCAATGGTCGTCATTTCGTCCCAACTAGATTGTTATAATCAAATGAATCAGAATCCACATCATTCATTGTCTCATTTCAGTGTTTACAAAATTATCGTGGAAGGAGGATTTACGAAGTCGTAAACGAACTTTTTCTAAACGTGGAAGATACGAAAAATAAATTTTTTCCCTTAACGATTTTCTCGAATTTTTACTATTCACATTTATGTCATGTACCTTATTACTAATAAGATAAATATAACAGTATAAATAATCTATTTGTGCCTTTTGTTCTTACACTGGCTTTTATATTGTAAAGCTCATCAGCAACAAAATAAAATATAACAAAAGGCAGAGAAAACTGCTAATTTGCAAAAATATTATATGTAGTTTGTCTTACACTAATTCCGCATGCCATTATTTTCATCTCAATTACACATAAAATTCCCATTTAATTGCATAATATTTACTATTAGAAGTTATCCGAAAGCTTTGGAGTAAAATTTCAGCTATTGGCTTCAGTATTTTCTTACCAGATAAAGAAAGTATGTATCCAATTCACAACTGATTTTTTAAAACTCTTCCTATAGCCGTTCTTAAATGTTTAATGCTCCCAGAATGTTTCGTGAATTTGTCATCTGTCTTACGTTAATAGTCATTGCAGAGATGTTTAAAATTTTATTTCATCAATTATTTTAGAACTTATAAAATTAAACAACTTATATTGATAATTTAAAAAATTGTTAGTCTCGAAATAATTTTTTTTAAAAACCAAAAATTCAATTATAATTTATTTATTTCTAATCAATTTTTTTTCCAAAAGGAGTATAAAATAAAAAATGATGTAAATTTGGTCGACACTTATATTCTGAACACTTACAATCTTCATTAATAGTGAATTCTAAAAATTGGTCAAACTTGCCTCAAACATAACAAAAAATTAAAAAAAAATCTTATTTACATTTATTTATAATTTTTTTGTTATGTTTAAACAAATACATTGTTGTTGTGTTAAATTAACTTCAATTCTGTCGATTTATTCCTTGTCATGGTTTTAATACTTTAATGTTTAAAATTGTTGAAGATTTTTAACTTTTAGGGGACTTTTTTCCTGCTTTAACTTTCTTTAGCTTCTTAAACCGGTATAAAATATCATCATTTACAATTTCGGAAGTAAAGTTTAAATTTACAATACAACGAGGCTGCATTGTAGAAATTATCTTTATTCATTCCTTAAATAAAAAGAAAACAATTAATTCAATATTTTCATATATTTCCCGCGTTGAGAAAAGGATATCTTACAAGATTGAAACTGGTCATAAAATTCAAAGATTGGATTTAACCGTTACTTTATAAAAACAATATAATTTAGTCAGATCAATTTGAATTAATAAAGATGTTATTCCGCTATGTATATATGAAAAATTATACTTTTTCATGAAGAATTTATGTACCTTCTACTTTTATGATGTCTAGCTCTAATATTTGCCCAATGTTCGTAGTACCTCTCTGCTTCGAGCCATTCTTGATATTTATACCACCATTCTTCCCATTTTATATAATCGTCTAATGTTAAATCTCTTAAATATCCTCTGCCTTTATAATATCTAAAAACAAATGAAATTTAATCGTAAAAGTAGAATTCATTTACAATACTAAGTATACAAATTTCATGACTAGATATTAACTATTTCCTTAAAGTATGAAAAAGTAAAATATTTCTAGTTTAAGCTCGAAAATTAGAATAATAATGTGCTTATACCCCAATTAAATATCTAAATTTACATTAAGAATATTTAAATGACGGAAATGATGTTTTTTTACCTTTCAAAATGAATTTTTATTTCCTTCCACATGGTTCTGTTTACATCCATATATTTTTTTTCTTATGCTTCAACATATTTTTCCTGGCTCAATACTTACTTGTAACGAACCCTAACGTCATCCCAAGCACTCAATCCAGTAGGAGCAGCGTGCATAGTTTCGGGGAAGTAACCTGCACCGAATCTTCTGTCACCAAATTCTGGAGCACCAGCACGATACAGATCTTCTTCATCTGGACCTTCAATTACAACCTATTACACCAAAGTTATTCAATAAAGATTGCATTTTCTCGACACAATTCAAATCTTTTTTTAATAAAATAATTTTTTGTTAATGAAAGTGAAGATAAAACTTTAAATATTTTTAAATCCTGAGAAATTTTACCTTTAAATCAGACGAATCTGAATCTTTTGTTATCCTCATATTCTTAACCGAATCTATATCTCTCCTATCAACTGACCATTGAGCCATCTTTCCAAATCGTTCGGACAGAGTCAATTTCGGAGCTCCAGTTCCTTATTTAAAAAGTTAGAGTAAATTATTGTTGAATAGGTTTTAAATATTCAGTACATGAAAATTTGAATTTCAGAAATACCTGAAGCGTCGGAGGAAGATGAACTATCGTCAGATTCTGAATCTATGGGACTTCCGGGTTTTACCTTTTTCTTTTTGGACTGGCCCTCAATTTTCACGGCGGTCAACATTTTTCTCTTACCATTACCAGTCTGGAATGGAATGTTGGAAATATACTGACTGAGGCCGAAAAATATATTGTTGAAATATATTGATTGTTGAAAATATATTTTCTTGTTCACTTATTAATTAATGCACAAAGAAAATGCGAATGTTAAGGAAAATCAGTATCTTTTAATTACCGCTTCTTGTTTTGTGGTGTGATCTAAATCTCATTCATTATTATATCTTGAGCTCATAATTTTTAAGCATATGGAATTTTTATAAATTTCAATTGCAAACTATTTTTAGACCTTAATGCAATCGGAGACTCAGGCTAAATGATTTAAAAACTACTATGGAAAGAAACCTTATCGTTAGCTGGATCCTTCCTGGTTTTCGAGCGAACAGGAGATGGGGGTGGGTTCCTTGGATCTCTAGGAGGGCTGCTTCGTTCCCTCACTCCTCGACCTCCGTCTGACCGTGGTTTATCCTTCGACGATGACTTCTTATTAGCAGATGATTTTCCGCTTGGTTTAGCAGATCCACCCTTTGCATTACTTCCAGTAGACGGACGAGATCTAGGTACCGAAAACGATCTCGATCTGTAACATATCATTATTCCCTCAATTCAAAATTCTGTTAATATAATTATAAATTGTCTCATTCCAAACAGACCTTGATCTAGCAGTTCTCCGTCTTCCATGTTTCGGTGAACAAACGGAACAGCTTTCGTCCGAACATGAACTAAGAGACTCACTTAGCGACCCGCTCCCGGGGCTCTTTAGCCGTGAGCCGGACCTCTTCGAGGAAATTGGCTTACTCGGTGGTGTATGGGGTCTCCCGCGGTTTGCAGTCCTTGATTTGCCGCTGGAGTTTCTGACCGGAGAAAAAGATCTTGAGCGTGATTTACCTCTAGGCCGCGAAGATGAAGGCAGGGGCGGTGACCTAGGACCAGGTCTCCTTAAGGGAAAATATTAAAATCCATTAACTATATCAAAAATTATGTACAACCCCGATTAGAATCATTGAGATCGATAACTGACTTTCGAATAAAGTTCAGAATTCCTAACAGGATTCTGAATAAACTTTGATAACATTTGATAACAATAAAATTAGTAATAGCAGAATTTACATACTGGGCAATTATTATATTATTTTTCTGATATAAATTTTATGATTGATTGTCTTTAAATTTTTGTTTATATTAAATTTAAGGTTTTATTATGACGAATTATCGTTATATTTAGAGTAAAGAGAAATTTACTAGAATAGAAAAATTTAGCTTTTACAAAAAAATGTATCAAAAAAATCATAAAAATCCTTACAAATAATTTCAAATTTCACTTTAAAAATAAAATTTAATTTTATAAAGTTGATATGATTCGTTTATATCCAATTTAATACATATCATTATTATAAATAATAATTCTTTTCACTTTATACTTTCTTAAATGTACCAAGTCTTAAATTATCACTAAGCGAAAAAAAAATACTTAATCAAGAAAGAAGAAATTCTTTTAACTTTTAAATTTAATATTTTATGTAAATTTTTTTATTTATCTAATGATCAAACACTGTCTAAAAATTTTTATTTGACGTCATGAAAATTTGTAGAATTCGATAACTTCACAAGACATCTTTCATCTACCTAAATAATTATGATTTTTCATACCTGGTTTTGGAACTTCTTCTCCCAACAGGACTTCTGCTTCTTGATCGACTGGAGGATCTCTCACCATAAAGCTCTTTATAACCGCTATGTCGCCATCTGTTTGGATCTTTCTCTTCTACTTCCAATAGTTTCTTAGTCCAATATTGACTTTGAGCAGTTCCTTCTCTTCTAGCCTTTTTCATGACGTTATCAATTTCCTTTCTTCGGGGGGGAGACGCTGCCGTGTAAAAAATTTCATGTATAAAGAAAGATGACAAAAGGATCCTAACAAACTCATTTAGTTTTGAAAATTTAAAAAGCTTTTAGAACAGTAAACAACCATATTAAAAGCAGATTTTTAATATTTTATTAATATTTTCTTATTGAATTTCGCATAAAACAGATGATAATGCACGATTATCCTTTAAAATCAAAGACAATTATCAAATAAGTATATAAAAAACTGATATTTAAGTGATTTGAATTTTAAGTCTACAAAGTTTTCTGTTATTTAAGTCCTAAGTTTAACAAAATTTAAATGACACATTTCAAAATTTCGTCTTTTTTATTGCATTATAGCATTGTACACCATTAATTTCGATAATCACATAATTAAATATTACTTTCACTGCTTATATTGACGAAAGATTTTATTGCTGTTGAAATAGAAGACCGACTTTAAATGTTTGAAATGTTCAACGAGAAAAATAATGCCTCCTTTAAAAACTTTAGGTAAAAATGTTAAATTTTTTTAGATTTTTTAAATATAGTATGGACCCATACAATGCAGCAAAATGTAATATTATTTATATCTCGAATTATATTAGATATTACAGATTAAAAAGAGTAAATTTTTAGTTGATTCAATCAACCTTAAAATCCTTAATAATTAATAATTCTTTAATGTTATTAATATATTAAATACATATTTAGATATTTAAAGTTATACATATTTTTCTAGTTAATTACTACTTTACATGGATAAGTGATTACATTTGCTATAAGAATTACATTATGATTTTTTTTTTTTTCAAAGTTACATTTGGGAAGTATGCACATGTTGATAACAATTACACATTTTTTCTTACAAATGAAAATTTTTAATTCAAATTTCAAATTTTCACAATTTGAAGAGCAAATAGATTAAGATTTTCTCTTCAAAACCGGCATATTGTGATTACCAGTTTTCAGTGAATTGTATTATTTAAGTTAACCTAATACAAATTCAGATTTACTAGGAGTAAATATCTAATTCGAATTCATGAATAAACTAATAACAAATCCAATTAAATCGTTTTTTTATGTAATATTGACTAATCATATATTTGTTCAATATCTCATTTAAAAAAGAAAATATCTGAAATTTCTGCAATATATGACAATCATCTTTTGCCCAGTCTCAGTATCGTAATTAATTTGCACTAAGGTCTTAAATTCATTATACATTTATTATTAGTTTCAACTTTGACAGCAGTCATGATTTTGGTAACATAACATTAAGTTTCATTAAAAAAAAAATCGCAATAGTGAATAATCAGGATTCAATAAATTAAAATTATTTCTACATATAGATTTGTGATGCAAAAAGCGAATTTTTATGAATGTGAATAAATTTTAAAAAAATAATTACGTTTCTGGCGGCTACTACGCCCCGAATAGGCATCCATTCTCAGTCTTGATGATTTATCTGCTACAGAGGACGACGATTGCACAGCATCGCGTTTTGTTTCGCGTGATCGCGAATCACGCTTTTTATCCATTGACGACTAAACAACCTATAAACAGAGACAAAAAGATAAAGTTATAAATTACACCTTAAAATAAATATTCAAAACACTTTAAAGTTAATAAAGATGTAATCAAATTAATAAATTTATGATTGACAAATTAGGACTGAAATTTTAGAATAGATAAAATTTGGTTATAAACTAGAGTGATAATGAAATATTTTGATAGAAAAATCGCAGAAATAAAATAAATGAAATTTACAAATTATTAATGTAAATAAACGTTTTAAAAAAGTAAATGACAGTAAAAAGACAAGTTTAAGTTAATTGAAGAAAAACAGGGACAAATTAAAGGGTTTAATAATATAAAAAGATTGAAAAAGACGAAATCCTTTGCCAAGCACACAATTTTATAGAGGCAAAAGCATAAAACAAATTTTTTAAGCAACAATTAAAATCATGATGAAATAATTTGTGTTACATTTATTAATGGATACATAGTATATTATTAACTGTTATAAGGTAAGCCACGAAATTTATTTATAATAAATGTATAATCATAAAATTACTATCAATAATCATTTGATTTAAGATTTGAAGTTTAATTTAGGGAAAGCCTACCAAACTACAGCAAAACTTACATTTTAAAATCATAAATATTTGTAAGCAGGTAAAAAGCGAAAATTAATTGTCAAATAAAGATATAGTACTTGACATTAATATTCAAGAACATATTAGAAATTCGGTCTTAAAGAAAAAAATTGTTTAAAACCTGCAAAGACATGAAGTTTGCTTGTGATAAAACAGACAAAAACTTAGATATATATTATAAGGTAACTATGAAAATGGTCGGTTGTTAATAATTAAATATGATTAGATTGGATGGTGTGGATGGTTTCGAAGATCTACGAGCTGTCATTAAAAATTAATATTCAGGACTGAAGTTGTTAGAAAAGTTACTTAAATAATTTTTTTAAAAAATGTAATATTAAGTTTTTATTATTTAATATATGGTATAAGGCTTTTATTTAAAATAAAATGAATTCATTTTTGCAAATAAAAAAAATGTGATTCTCTGACTGCCAAAGAATAAAATGGTAACTTTTTGATTGTAATTATTGTTTCATTTTTTAATGACAATTATTCCCTAATAATTTTTATTTAGAACCTTTGTTCTAAATATAAGTAAATAAAAAAAGCTTTAATATACTTCAAGAGTACTAGGAAAAAATAAATACTATTTAATTAAAATGTTTAGCTCTAAATACAAAAAAGTGAAAGAGCATTAAAAATCTATAAAATGGGTTTTAAATATTCCTTTTGATGTCCAAATAATTTCGAAGCAGTATTTTGATAATTTATTGTATTACTCAACGTATCTCATTCAAATTCGCAAGTCACACCAGGGGAATAACGACGACGTTTCCTCGCGGCCGCGACGTTCCGTAACCGACACCACCACTTACGAATCGACATCGAACGTAATTCGCGTTTCTTCGTCCCGTAGATAAAGCGACGAAAACTGGCGCATCAAGCAAATATAGAATGAAAATGTTGAGTAATTAAAAATTTGCAAAATAATTTTTATAATTTCGTTTATATAGGTAGATGTTTGCCGAAAAAATAGAAATAAATTTAAGTTTTTGTAATGATTTAAGATTCAAAGGTTTAAAGCGCTAGAATTAACTTTCGAATTTTATCAAATGCCAATAATGTCAACAAGTATAATATTATAGGTTGGGAAGAAATAAAATTAAATTAAAAACTGAACAATTTTCGATCTTAATATAAATACAATAATAGAAAGTTTTTGATACTAACTAGATAGACAACCTGAGAAATCGAATCTTAAAAATTTCGATAATTTTAGTTAGCATTATGCAATTTTAAAATTAATAACAATATTTTACAAAATAAATGAAATTAGAAATTCACGAAGTATTAAAATAAGACTGATTGGACGCAAAAGCTGTAAATGAAGAAATCTTTGGAAATATTTGGAAAATAAGAGAAAATTTGCTAAAACTCTGCTTAAGTGATTCCAGCAACAAAACGGGACAGAAATAGTCATTAAATATCGGAACATATAAGTCAGCAAATAATTCTAAAAGAAGATTATTCTGGATTCATACCCATCTAATTTTCGGCAGACAAATCTATTAAGAAAATAAAATAGACGATTAATAAAAAAGAGCTTCAATAATTTTATTAACTATGATTCTGTAAGGGCAAAAAATCAAAAATATCAAAAAAATTTTATTGCTTAATGATATATATATGTATATATTTTTTTTTACAATTTAAGATTCCCATTTGCAAAATAATATCATTTCATAACTAAAGGAATATTTACAGATTTTTAATTTTTGGTGTAGGCCTATGATATTATCAAGGAATAATTAAATTTGCATTTACTGCAGATCCTAAATGAATTTATTGCAAGGATAACTACTAAATTATCTTAAGCGATGTCTAATTCTATACAGAAAATAAAATATATACTATTACCTGAATTCGGAACTTAAGAAACCGCGCTTCAACCGAAACCGAAAATTACATGCAAACGGCAGTTACGAAAACCGAAAACCGACATCACGCTGCGTTTTTACATTTCCGTAATTACATACGAATCCGACGAAATTTATTTTCGATAACTAAACCCGGCGACGACGACATTTCGAGCTGGAAATTGCAACCGCCAAAGCTTGCTGTGATTCCACCATCCGAAGATGAGACTTCAAGAGCACTGTTACATCAAACATCCTTTTAAAAGTGATAATTACAAATGTAACTAGTAAATTGAAAATAAAATTAAGTTACATGAAATTTTAAAAAATTTGACAGAATATGTTTTAAAAAAATTCCTCAATTTCTTAAAATTAAGAAATTGTTTTAAAATTTTATACCATAAACTACCTTTATTTGTGCATCAAAGGATCCGAAAATTCAAAAGTAGAAGTCTGTAAAGTTTCGCAAAACATATTTATACTTTATGAAGATTATAAAATGAAATAAATTACTAAAATGTACCGAACCTGCAACTTTCTGCATTGTTTTAAGACTAAGCAATTAGTTTGTGACTTAAAAGCGAGATTTTTTCAAATTAAAATAAAACTTGCACAAATAAAAGCAATCTTAAATAGTAGTAAATTTAAAGTCAAAGAAAAAAAATATTCTTATAATTAATATGAATATTTGAGATAAACTCTTCGTTAATCACCTTTTCTTTATCCTCTGCCATTTAACAGTCAATTTAATATTGAAAACATTTTAAATTATAATTAAAATATTTTAACATTTTCAACCTTTTGTTTTAACTCAAAAATAAATGTAAAGCATCTGAATTGGTTGGTGATAAAAAATTTATTACCAATCAATTCTTGATTAAACTTGAATTAAATTTCTTACACTAAAATTTTTTTTCAAAATATTATGGTTTACTATTGAAGCAAAGAATAAAAATTGAAAACATCTTACAGAGATTAAATTGACTTAAATAATATGCCATCTAAATATTTAATACAACACCAATATATTTATTATTAAAAAAAATTCCAGAATTTTCAAAATCTCTAAAAGGTCTGAGACTTGAAAATGGATTCAAGCTAATTTTAATATTTAAATTTGATTCAATTTGCAATAGCTGTTTCAAATCACGTTCTGCTTCATCTTTAGTGAATGACGTAAAAATAAATGGCAAATTCTTATTTTCAATTAGAAAAGGAAGAGTTTTCTTCCAAGTATCAGCTAAGGTACCTTCAAATTCATGAAAACCACAATTGAAAGCACATATTAAGTTTGGTTTTTCATATGCTTCACTTTTTATAAAATCATGATAAAATAAGTTTGAAAAACTGAATTTCAATCTTTCTTCATGTATTAAAGTTGAATCATCTAAATCTTTCATATCAGGACCTATAAAATAAACAATTAAGTTTTTTATATTTTTATGAATATGTAATATTATTTCCCATGATTTAAGTAAAGCTGTTTCAAGCATACTGCTTCCAACAACATGTATTGTAGTATATTCTTCAAAATTATATTTTAACCTATTTAAAGCATAAAGTAATGACAGTGGACAAGTTAAAAAATCTGAAAGTAATGCTTCCTCAATGTCTTTGACTACTGGATTCCTCTTCAGAATTACAATATTTGATTCAATGAAAAAACTTATATCATCCAACAATTCAATGTCACCTTGCCTGAAATTTCAAATATGTTTTTTCAAAAAAATTTTATTACAAACTGCAAACAATTTTGCTAACAGAATTTAAAAAAATCATAAAAAAATGAAATTAGCATTGCCACCATATTAAAAAAATTAGTATACAAATTGAAAAATATACTTTCATTGTACAAAATTTTATTAGTAATTATTTTTTTTAGGCTTGCTAAATAATTAAAATGTTATATTTTGTCCATATTTTAAATATATAAATTAATTTCAAATGCTTACCTTAATTTATAACTAGGATAAAAAGTAGTCTTTTCCTGATATAAATCTATCTTAAAGCCTAATGAAAATAAATGACAAATTGATTTATGACAATTGAGATCAGCATTTTTATGGTCATCTGAGCAATAGCAAACACATAAACAATTCCAGCAAGCCTTTAGGTTCCTTCTTTTATGACAAATTTGACAATTATTTGGAAAAAGTATCATATGCATTTCATGTTGATTTAATTTCCTGCCTAAACTTATTTCACACAACATCATTAAATTAGTCCGATATCTAAACCAATTCTCATTATTTTCCAAATTCACTGGTGACAATGTTCTTTCAACCTTTTGAATGATTCTACAAAATTCTTTATGTGTTTTCCAATGTTTCCTCTGATGGGATTCACTACAATAATAAACTAGTTTGCAGGAACTACATTTTTTTAAATTAACTTCTTTTACTGTCAAATGACAGACAAAACACATATTTGCATAAAACACTCTTTGTTCATCAGCCATTGCAAAAGCTTAATTTTTCTATTAATTAACCAAAATATTTTCAGCATAGAAATCGCATTTAACAAATTGTAGGTCAACTCACACAAACATTAATTCATACTAATGTGAATGTTTTAGAATGCTACCGCTATGAATTTTCATCCTTGAGTAGGAATCCAGAGGTTTGTAGTTGGAAGTTTAACTACCGCTCAATGTAACACGCATCACAATCCTATTAACAGAAATTCGCGCCAGAGACTGGATTCGACCGTAAGCATTCGCGCCGAAATGCTTTTCATTTTTAAAATAAAGCCAGAGATCCACAGAATGGATTTCAGCAGCTTTCGTAACGCTTTAGAATAACTATATTACAACTGTTAAGCACGAGAACGCGAAAATATTATGTTCCTTTACTTTAATTTTTAATACCGGAATATTATTATCGCAATAAATGAAGAGGTACTTACGATTTTACGTACGGAATGAAATTTTTCTTGCAAACAAAAAACATAAAATGGCGTCCGAGTGACGCCACATCAAATAGTTCGATCAATATTCGCTTATCTGATAATTAGTTGTCACCTTATAAAGATGCAGCTATTTTACAGTCTTGCGACACCTTTCCATTTCTCCTGAATTTATTTTAAATTAATGATCACAATCATGGAACACTAAAAGCAAACATAAATTAACTTAAGGAAAATACTCTTCACCGAAGATCACCATTTCCACCTACCAACTTAATGAAATTATAACTTAAAAGTGCAACTATCTTGTTCAGCGTTCTGTAAAATAAGAAAGTCTAAAGCTTTAATTTAAAGAACAAAATTTTTTTCTATATTTTGTATCTCAATGAATGTGCAAAAATGCAAATTAATACTAGATGAAAGCAAAAGGACTTTTCATACTAGTCAAACTTTAATATTTTAATGCTCAACTGTTGGCTTTATTGTATTTCAGATTAGTAAACAATTTGGAACGATTGAGACAATATTTCGGAGAAGTATTATTGCAGGAAAATGTTGCGCCCCAAAGCCTTAACTCAAGTTCTTAGTCAAGCTAATACTGGTGGAGTTGAAAATACCTTGTAAGCATTATACTGATATTAAATTTCCAGACATAATATGATTTTTCATTTGTCTTGAAATTTTTCGAAGTATTCAATTTGAATTTAAATTTTGATTTTTTTACATTTCTAACACTTGAAATAGTGTTTCAATAATTACCTTTTATCATTTCAATAATTTACCTTTTTTATTTATGTGGTGATTTAAAAGGTATTTTTGATTTTAAAAAAAGATTATTAAATCATGACGGAGCACTCTTAGCATATTCAGGCTATGGGGATATCGATGCAAGAGTAATAGCTGCTATTGCTAGTAACATATGGACTGCTTACGAAAAGAGTGGAGGAACAGCATTCAGAAATGATAATCTTCAAGTTGTATTAATGGAATGCCTGGTAATCAATCATACATTCTATAGATGAATCATCTTTCTTACATAACAAATAATTTAATATCATTATGAATCTTTTTTTCAGAAAGGGAAAGTAGCCATTACTAGGATATCAAATTTATTGTTATGTTTATACTGTCCAAAACAAAATGTTGGGTTTGGCATTCTTAAGGAAAAGGCTAGAGCCTTGGCAGAATACTTGCATGGTCCTCTCAGTCAGGTGGCCAATTCTTAATATTTATTATATAAATTTAAACAATTTGTTACAATTTTTTATTTCAATATGCTATTTTTTTACAAGTAAATTTAAAGCTTGAAAAAATAGTACCCATCAATTACAGCTTATAATTTGTAATGGTGTATAATTCATAATGATCTTAATTTTGTTATTTCATGAAATGATATAATTACTAGTTTATGTCTGAGATAATATAGTTGGCTTAAATGATATATTTTACTTATTTTTTGGTCCTTTTTTTGTAAAGATTTAAAATCATATGAAGATGTTCTCTATTTTAGTGGTTATGAACTTAAATCTGAAATTTCAATCAATATCTATTACATTTTAAAAGAAATATTTTACATTTATAAACTACTTTTGATATTCAAAGATATAAAACTGAATGAAAAATTGATTAAAATTGATAAATGAGCCTGTTTTTCTTTAATTTTTTTTATTTAGGCTCAGAAATGTGGAATTATGTATTAAAATCTAAAAAAAACAGAACCAAAAAGTCGATACATGTTATTCAGTTAACAAATATCAGAAAATTATTGCTATTAGCTTTTGTTTATCTTTATCCCAATCTGGTAGTTGGGCCTTAATAAATTTTAAACTGATGTATCAAACACTTTTTAAGAGTGAATTTCATACCCAGATCTTACATTTACAATAATTATAATTCAATTCTTGTATATTGTAACTTTCTGATTGAAGTAAATTAAAGTGAAATGACTTAAGGGTCATATCACTGCTAGAAATACTGCATTCAAGATAAAAGGTTTTGATAATTAAATAATAGAGAATTTTGAGCTTTGTTATGTTCAAATAAAGAAATTAGTGTAAATATATCTTCTAATGCAGAAGTAGCAGGTCTTTTCAAACTTCAATTTTAAGAAGGAAACTCGTTACTTTGCTTAGTAGTTAGGAAAATTTGAAAAGCTTTTCAGTAAAAATGGAAAAAGCGTTTAATTCAATTGGAATTAAAGTTATTTAAGACTTTAAAAATTGAAATTTAAAAGTAAAACATATATATCAGATAAAAGTTTTAAAAATTTTTTTCCTTATAAATTTAACAAATAAACTTGATGAATAAATAAGTCATTAAATTATTATAGAATTTTGAATTATGATTTGTAAACTTTGTACAAACTAAGAAAAAGTATAATGTGATTGAATAATTATTAATATGTAAAAAGAGAAGTGTAAAAATAAACTTATCTATTATGATTATAACACTGATTGTTTGCGAAAGTGAGTCGTTACATGACAGTACAAATGAGACAACATTCAACTTAACTATAGATTTTAATTTAATATAGCCAAAAAAAATATTAACATTTCAAAATATATATTTTAATAGCAATCTAAAACATTTGTTTCAAATTCTCCTGATGAAGTTAAAATGTCGCTTAATAATTCATTAAAATCACCTTCTCTTCCAATTAACCATTTTTCCTTTGCATTTAGAAAAGCATTTATATTTATATTTTCTAATTCTTCTAGGAATAAATTTGGTTCAATTTTTTTTAATGAAAAATTATTTATTTCTTGCGAAGAAATCAATTCTGTCGCACAATAAACATTTCCAAGCAAGTTTAGATCCAATTCATTTATAATATCTTCAATAATTTTGTCGGATTTAACAGTATCATTATTGTGCGCTTCTTGCGGATTTACCAAACTATGGTTTTTTTTTATTTCTGGTAAAGCCTCATCACTTAGTTTACGTTTCACGGAAGAGTTACTACCCTGTTGCAATCTATAATTTGATTTTCTGAACATATCAAAACGCTTCAATACATTTATGAGATCTGTTAATATTTGGGCTGATTTTTGAACTACTTGAAAGTCGCAATCATCTTTCAAAGTCGTAATCAAGATGTACAAACATCCTATATCAGAAAGTTCGTTCAAAACTTTATTCAATCTCAGTTTTATTTCTTCTTTCGCGAGTGAAGTAATTTTTTTGTATTTTTTCGAAAATGTTATACTTGGAGAATAACATTCGATCATTGCCTGATCGACAATGAGCCACTGAATTACTTTCTCCCAAAAAAATAGTGAATTAACTTTTACTTCCCAATGTAAATCGCAGATGGCTGCATATCCCATAATGCGGAAAAGATTCTTTAAAGTATCTGACCTAAAATATATATCACAGATTACAAATTGATTAATATGAATATATGTTGAATAAAACGATGTATGTGTGTGTAAATATATATTATAAGTAAAATTATAATTATATAATTAAATAACCTGTTATTTTCGCTTTCAAAAAGCTCTTTCGCCAATAACGCCGCTTCTCTTCTAACTATTCCCTCGCTTTCATCTTTCAAAATTTTAATTATTTTAGAAGTGATATCAAATTTATTTAGACAATAATTTCTAAAGTTATCTATTTTTATCATTTGGGTAAGTGCTCTAAGTGCTGAAGATCTTACATAGCTTTCAGAATCTCCTTCTGTCATGCTGGCAATTAATTCACAATAATTTGCCTCAATTAAAATTTTTTGAAATACTGGATATTCTGAAAAAATAACATAAAATTTTAATTTAAAAATTTATTTTATATTTGGTAGGCAATATTGGTAGTTTTTTATATTGGTAGTACAAACAATTGCTTGAGAGGTTCGTAAAAAAGAAATTTTAAAAACATTTTTATGAAACAAAATTAAAATTGCTACATTTCGATGTAACAAATTAAAAAAGTTATTTGCTTTGATTTTTTGCCTGTAGGCTGAAAAATTTCAATTTCAATTGCAAATAATATATGCTTATACTAAGGTTAAAAATTAATATACGAAATGGTCAGGTTTATCCCTCAAATTTTTATCCTTATCTTTTTTTAAGTGTTTATCCCAGAAATTTTTTATCCCAAATTAATGAATTTATATTAAATTACAGATATCGTATATTACATTATACCATAATTATGATTCTCTTATTTTTTATACTTTTAACTTTTTGAAAGTTTTTCTAAATAATCAATTGAAGTTGTTAGATCTAATAGTAACCTCAATAAAGCAATTATTTTCTGGTAAAATTATATAAATGAATATTATATTTTTTTCCTAAATTTTGGATTCGTTTTTTGTACTTTGTCTATCAAATAATTATTTACATTTAAATAAATAACATAAATCTTTATTTAGGATAGTTATTTTATTATGTTAAAATTAATAATAGATTTTATTAATTGTTATTATTACAAAAGCACAATAATTTTTTGAATTTTCAAATAAAAATAGTATTCGAAAAGAAAAGCACTGAAAATAAATAAATTTAAAAGAATTTTGAACGTAAAATGAAATAATATTTAAATGAAAGTAAGAAATTCAAGAAAAGATGTTATTCAATAATAAGTCAAAAGTTATTTCAAATAATAAATATTTTCAGCCTTGGTTAATTATATTACATTTTTATTTTATTGTTAGATCTTATTTATATTTTAACATATTATTTTATCTTATTTTATTATATTATTATTTTATATTATTTTCAACTATATTTTTACCTTATCAAAACCAATGCATTTTAACTAAATAAAAATCTAACCGACAATCAAAATTAATAAATTGATTATATTAGGCTTACTTATATCGGATAAATCAATTATGACTCCAATTACTTCTATGCAACTGTCTCTAATTTCCCAATTTGGATCATGAAGTTTATTGTATAATAAAGGTAACAGACATTCTAAACTTGTTCCTTGGATTTTATTCGTTGATAATACTAACTGAGATTCCATGAAATTTAATATGGCCAATCTAATTAAGGACAATGTTTGAACTCCTAGCTAAAAAATATATTTTATTTTCAGATTTTAAAGTTTTTTTCTTCAGCATTTTTAAATACCAAAATTGACATCATCAGTTTGTTAAATACTAAGACTTAACTATTAAAATGATTGCTAATATTATTAAAGAAACTAAAAAAATTTTGTCACAATAAAGTTATATGCAATCTTAAAACATTGATATATTTAAATTCTAATCATGAAATCAAACTGAAATTACAAACTATTTACAAATTTAATAAAATTTTATTGTGGAATTTTTTAACCTCTTCTAAGTATTTGAAATGATTAAATGTTAAATTTCATTACATACAACATATAATCATAATAGATATTTTTACATGTGCATATTTTTAAAATAAAATACTAAAGGATATTAATTGAACGATGACTCACCTTAGGTGGTAAATTTGGATTATTTAGAAGCATTGCAGAATATTTTATAAGGCACAAACTCTCTAATACTTCAGTCCAATTAATTTTAAATTTTTCAATAAACAAACAAAGAGTGTGTAGGACTGAAGACAAAAAATTATGTTTTGTAAAACAAAGCATTTGATCCATTTGAAATTGTTCTGTTACAGTATAATTGGATAAGTCACAATTCTGGGGGACAAACAACTTTAAGGTATTTGCCAGAGTTTGAAATATCAAAACAGCTTTTTTCTAAAAGAAAATGATAAATTGTTTTTACTGTTAAATAAAACAATGGTCTTTTATCAAAAATAAGGACTACTAATAAATATTACATTAATACAGTGTTAATAATTTTTTTACTACAATCCAGAATCAAGAATTTCAATTTTTAATTAAAATCAAAATGGAAATAACACCTATCTTAAGCAAGATGGAATAATGAATATAATTGGAAAATGTACATACCAAATCAAGTATTTCAATGTTTTTGCTGACAGAAAACACTGCTTGAAATGCATAGTCTACAGAATGTTCATTTTCTCCATATTTTATGATATCTGTTATAAGGCATTTCAATTTTTCAGTATTTTCACTTTTTAAATTGAAGAGCTTATTTATGTATGTATCTATGAAGTTATTTTCTTCTTTTGATTTTTGTAGGAAAAGAATTACAGGAGTTAGCTAAAATTTTTAGAAAAAGAATGTTTACATGATTTTATTAAAAAAAGTTAAAGCAAAGAAAATATAGGCTTTTAAAAATTTGCTAAAAACATGCATTCTGTATTATAATAATATACAACAAAAATTACAGTCTCTAATAAATGTTCTTGGAATATTTACTTGAATAATAATAAAATGACTCTCCAGTTCACTATTTTCTTTATGTGAATTGCTGATAGCAATTTTACTCCAGAAAAGCTGGCAATATTTAGCTAATTTGATAACATTTAAAATTTGTTTTTCCCTCACAAATATTTTGAAAATTTCTAAAACAGAGTCTGGTATTTCCTTGATCTCAGACAAATTATATGAATTATATGTTTTACAAATTATTAGTAAAAAATAAGCAATTGATACAACATCTAAAACAAAAATGTAAAGTTATTTCATGTTTATTTAAGTTGATATAATTACTTTTATAATATTTACATAAATATATATTGTAATAATGGTTAAATATATAAATATTAAAATACATAGAAAGTATATATTAATAAATAAATATTTAAACTACATTTATTGAAAAGCATTATATTTTGTATGTAAAAAACTTATTTATCTTAAATTTGAGAGTTTATTATTTCATTATTAATAAATTTTATTCAAGTATCTATGAATTTTAAAATTAGTAAAACTTTTTCAATAGATATGACAATATCAATAAAATATAATTCAAGAAAATATGACATAAATAGAAATGTTAAATGTATATCACAACTTTGAATGTCAGTTTATTTTTAAACCTTCATTTATAAATTAAAATATTTAAAAAATTAAACAATAAAATTTTTTATTAATACTTTCTAACAAATCCCAATTATCATCTTCATTTTTCCATCATCTCAGCATTTAATGAGATTTGACATCATTCATTTCCAAAATTTCTAAATTAGGACTTCATATCATTTATTACTTTTAAGAATTTGGTATAAATCATATTTCATATTTAACTTTTATGTTAACTTATTAAACACATTGATACATTCTGGCTAAAGCTTTATTGGCTATATAAGAATTAAAAAAAACATAAAAATAATGCAAAATATATTTACTTACCCAAAATATTTTCTCCTTTACATGACTCTAACAAAGTTTTCCAAAATATTTCAGAATAAAATGCTTGAAATTTATTCATATCAGATTTCATATTTGAAGAAATCATCCAGTTTTCTAAAATTGTAACAAATCCTTGCAATGCTGAAACTGCTAGTATTTCTAAATTTTTATGGAAAAAAACTTCTTTGTTTTCATTATTCAAATCCTTCTTTTCATAATTCATTTTACAGCACAGGATAGGATCCATTACACCTAATAAAACTTCTTCAAACAATTTCTCCTCCCAATTAGTATTCTCCAGAAATTTTAAAAGAAAATTTATTGCTGCAAGAGAAATTTTTTTAAATTTGTAAGAAAATTTATCAATAAAATTCCAAAAGGATATCTAATATATATTCCAGTACATATATATAACTAAAGTAATAATCCAAAAATATATATATAAAGTAAATTGTCAATGAATTATTTAACTTTACATATAAAGTAAAAATAAATTATATATCAAATCATAGGTTCCATAAAATCTTATTACATAAACAATATATTTAAAAAAAAATTTGTTCATATTCAATATACCTTCTCTCTGTACAAATAATCCAGGATTGTTTAAATATATTTCAATAATTTCTCTCCAGACTCCTGAAGTTTTAACTAGTTGACAACCTGATTTATGATTGACAAAACTTGTCAATAAAGCTATGTATGTCAATTTTAAACTAGAACTTTTAGAAATATGTATTTTTATATAATAAAAATGAGCTTTAAAAAATTCTGAATTCTGAATAGAAATAAACATTTCCTCATTTTCACAGAAAATTCCTATCAATTTAACAACAAATGTTAATACTCTTGTTGGAGGAGGATAATCATCCCAATTTGTCGCAGTCTTCTTGATCCATTCCATCAATTTTTCTAAGTTGATTGTTTTCTTGTCAATAGCTGTCAAAAATAAAATATGACATTAAGATTATGAAAAATATTCATTCCTTTATAAATGAAACTAGTCTGAGGTTAAATTGATAAAATCACGATTATTTCCAAATGATTTATATTAATAAACTGCATTTTTTTTCAGAAAAGTTTATTTGCTTTTTCACTTTTGAAATAATTTTTCATTGGAAAGACTTTTTCATCTTCTAATTCATCTTACTTAGTTCATTTCTGATTCCGGTAAGCAACCTATCCAGAAAAATATCTGAAATTTTTAGATTTGAATAAATTAGTCTCTGTAATACGACGATTATTTTTTCCCCAAGATCTGAAGGAAAAATAGAGGTATCCATAGTACTTTTCAATCAGAAAATAAAGCAACATTTTAAAAACGCCTCGAACATTTTTTTCTATTTCCACTTCACCCGAATACAGTGCATCATTTAAAAACAATCTAATTTGAGCATAAGTATTATTTGGCTAATATAAATAATTTTTAAAAAAATAATTCGTAAAATGTTCTCTTTTACATTTTCTGCTGAAAATAAAAGTTCATCTTTATACATATATATATAATGTATTTTATATGTATAAACATTTCTTTTAAAATAGCTTTGGTTAATAATAAACACACTCTTAATTATTATTTGTAACTTCTAGCGTAAAAAATAGAATTTAAAACTATATTCTCTAGCAAAAATGCCAATTGTAATTTTGCTTGATGTTTCTCTGTCTATGATAAGACCATTACCCCAATCAGAATTTGGCGATTCTTCTATTTTACAATTAGCTATTCAGGGCATTAATTTTTTTTTAGATTACTTATCAGTACATTTGAAATTGGAATTTGTGTCTTTGGTAAGTTCATTTAAATCATAATTTAGTAATAATGAAGTTGTTATTTCTAAGTATCTAATTATGTAAATAATAAAAAGGGAATTGTTTTCTTGAATATTAAAAGACTAATATTATGTTAGATTTAATTTTTAGAATTCAAGTATTTTATATTAGTTTATTGCACTCTTATCTTTTATTAAAAATTATTATTTTTTTTATGTAATGCATTGATTTAAGTTTAATTAAACAATGTAGTATAAAAGAATTTTTATCTTTAACTTCTGCTTTTGAAAGTTTATAAATTTTAACAATATTTCAGGTAACATTTTCATCTACCTATGAAGTAGTATCAACATTTACAAGGGATTTTGAATCAATAAAGTCCAAATTGTCAAAAATTGAAGAATATGATAAAACTTGCATTGAAATCGGACTCTGTGGAGTTAACTCTTTGATGTTATCTGATTGGGGAACTTCAATTCCTTGCCAAGTCATATTAATCACAGATGGAAATCTTGGCACTGGACAGGCCAGTTTGAAGCAGAGCTTAAATAATATAAATCACAGAAATCCACATTTTCCATTACCATTTCCTTTTCCAGGAAAATTGCATGTCATTTGCATTTCACCATTTCAAAATTCTAGGTTTCTCTCTACAATTTCATTATTTCAAAGGTAACATTTTTAATGTATTTAAAATGCTCTTTCCTTTATAAGAAATTCATATTTTTCTTTCTATCTTGAAGTATTTCTTTATTTTTCATTTCTGCAGTCTACCATAATTATAATATTTTTCTTACCAATAAAATATTTTTAAAAATTGAATAGCTGGAATTTACATCATACATTCCTAGTTATCCATATTTAAAATGTTTCTTTACTTAATTTATTGAGTCATAATTGAAATAGTTATAGAAATATAAGTATAGTCTAATTAATTAATGCTACTGTTTTTCATACATATTTTATTATAATTATAAATAAAAAAATATTTTAAAATTTATAAATTATTAATTTTAAATGTATTTGCAGATTGGTAGAACTTGCTGGTAATGAATGTGGATGTGTTCTGACTCCAGAAGGACAACCCTCATCAAAGAGTGTACAAGCAGTTTTTGAAAAGTTATGTGAAAGTAGTTTTTCTGCTTTTTATGGAAACTTAAAATGTGGGAATTTGACAGCACGTATTAGTTTATCTCCTGTACCTCAGGCCTATACTAAAATCACAGACTTTGAAAGTGTAACAAAAACATTTTCAGAAACAATAGAAATTTGTGGTTTTATTGATATGGGAGATGTTGGCAGTCCAATGGCAGTTTCCAGACATCTTATTGTACCCCAGGCTTCAAGTAGAACTGAAGCAGCAAGAGTCAGATTAGAAATGGATTTAGATGAAGAAATTGTGGACGAAGGAAAAATTCCTTCATTTTGTGTGCTTCTACATGGTGCTTTAAAAGTTGAAAATATGGCAGCATTATGCATGATTGGTGAAGATTGGTTTGGAATATTGTACTCTTGGGCTGATAATAAGAAGAAGTCAAATTTAATGTTAACTGTATTGGAACCTGGGTCGGATTCCGTGCCATGGTTAGGCGATTTAAATTATTTAGGTCCATTAGAAGAATTTTTTCCATCTGCTTCGCAAAAGTCTGGCGAAATAATTCCATGTTTTCCGGTACAGCCAGATGAGAAGAGAAGCTATTCACAAAATGTTGTTGTATGGGTGCGACAGGCTGGTTTGCAAAGCGACATTCAAAAAATCTTAAGACATGCCAGAAAATTGCCTGACAAGACTCAACAGTTCTATAAGGAACTGAACAGAGTACGAAGAGCCGCCATAAGCTTTGGCTTTGTGGAACTTTTAGATGGATTAGCATTTATTTTTGAACGGGAATGTGCACTTTTACCAGGAACTTCACATCCTGACTGTGCCCTTCAGCTGACGCATGCCGCTCAAGTTCTGCGTCGACCTTTTAGTAGGGATATAAAGTATAATATCACTCCAATGAAAAATAAGTTTTTAAATGAAAATGAATAATTAAAATTTTTTTGAAATTATCATTTTAACTTGGATATACTGCAAAAATTGTATAATCGTTTTCTTAATATTACTAAAAAGCTTTCTTTGGAAATATTATACCTATTTCCGCATGATGATCGTAAATTATAATCCTCATCTTATTGATCTGGATTCTTAAATTATGTAGAGATTATTATTTTTCCCATAAGTTTTAATTCATTTCAGGCCAAATAATTTTAAAGTAAAATGTAAATTTTATTAGATTATTGATGTTAAGAATTTATTTTAAGTACAATTTAAGAAAATAAAATATAATTCGTGAAGAATAATGTTACGTAAGTTTTTGATATTAATTTTTTTAATTTAAATGAAATATTAAATTAATTTTGGATTTTTGCAGTTGTTTTTAAATTCGATTTATTTCTATATTCTTGTACATGATTTTATGTCATCTTTTTTAAAATTTACTATGAAAACAATTTGAGTTCATTTGTAATTTTTGAAAACTAACAATTTTTTTATGTTTTCTTATCTTTTAACTATTATGTAACAATTTAAATATAAATTTAAAAAATTGATATCAAATACTGCTGATAGATTCATTATATTAAGTTTTCCGCGACAAATTATTTTATTATCTTTTAAAGATTTTAAGCGAAATTTTCATTAATTTTTTTACTTTTAATTTCCGAATTCTTTATTAATTTCTAAACTTCTAATTCCAGGAGAATATCAGGCTCTTCAAAATAAATTTTAATTTCTCTCAAATTTCTTCACAAAACTGAGGTTAATTAAACTCTATTAATAAATCTGAAATTAATTAATTAAAATCATATTCATTTGATTTTATTTGCAAAAATATCCATTTAAAACTAGAATATTTAAATGTTTAAAAACAAAAACTAAAATATTGAAGTTTTTTATTATTGAAGTTTTCAGATGAAAACCAATTTTTGTAAATAGTGATCATTAAATTTATAATTTTGTATTTCCTCTATACAAATGTAAATTTTTTGTCAATTTACTTTTCTTCATTCATCTTCTTGATGCTTTTGTTTATATAAGTTTGAAGGCTCAGGTTTATTTATGAATTTGTATTCTTTCGTAGGATGTTAAAAGATAATTCATGCTTGCAAAATGATTAGATTATTTTTCATATATTATTCGATATTCCTTAACTTATTCCCGGGGAGAGTTGATATTATGTTAACTGTACCAATAATTTCTAAAAGAGTACAAGACTAATATAAATATTCTAATTTTTTTTATGGTTTAGATTTTCCCCTAAACTTCCTTAGTTGCATTTTTTTGTAAATTCCCGGACACTACTTCGTTTTCTCCAAGTTTTAAAAATTGGCCGCTTGATCGTGTAGAAAAACATTGCAAATCTGTCTGTATATATTGGTTATTAAAATTATTTCTTTTTAAATTATTTTTGTCAATTAAATTTTCTTTTGACGGGATATTCGAACAAAAATATCCCATTTGCTCTAACAAGCACAATATTATTTGCTTTGTACATTTTGCCATTTCTTGAACACTATACGGTTTATTCATTTCTGGAACATGCACGAATACTGTTTGAGCATTATTTATATTTAATGATGTATAATAAGTGAATTCGCATACATATCTCCCAGCATCTGAAGAAACATCTGGGCTAACACTCATGCCTGGCACTAATTTTACTCTACTACAAACATCTCTTAATTTCAATTTTGTTTCTATAACTTCCTGTGTTCCTTCGCAGCAGCCATCATCGGGACATTTTCCGTCAATATCCGGTTTACAATAGCCACTTTTGTTGGCTTTGGTTTCTAAAAGTATTTGGCGTGCGAAACTTGAAACTCCCATATGGATGACTAACTAAAAAAGAGTAAAATTTACATCACGTATTTCATAGGCAATCGTGTCAATGAATAAAAGAAAATTAATTTCAAGGGAAACTGTAGAGCATAACAAACCTAATACTTAAAAAGTACTTAATGAATAGTCATTGATTTATGTAAATATCGATAATTCTTTGTTAAATTAAAATTTGGTTTTATGGAAAATATCATGCTTGCAGACCTCGGTGCGATAAGCAAGAGCTGATTTGTTGTTGAATAAAGCAGAGATAGTACTGATGGTTTGGAAAGTTTTATTCGGCAGCTCCTCATAACTATGCATATGTTTCGAATGCCAAGGAGAAAAAACAGGATCGTTTGTTTCTACAAATGATTTGAAGATTATGAAGATTTTACTAGTGAAAGCGAATATGATTTGATTTTTTTCTCCTGAAAATCGAAACGATTTTCAAAAATGCGACTTATTAGGCCGCGAATTTATGAGAGCAAAAACTTGGAAGGAGAGGAACTATTGTTGACGGATACACTTTTCTTTCTAGGCTTGGTATGCATGGCATCATGAATGCGTTGTGTAGAGTAGTCTTTAAATTTGGATTTTTGGTGATCGAGTTCAGCAGTCAGCATAGTCGGCAGACTATGTTGGGTTAGAGATGGTTTGGATTCTTATTACGATATTTAAGATAACTGTCTCTTAAGTTGGATGGTGTTTGAAGAAACATGAATATGTATTAACATAAGAAAACTAATTAATGTTTTTAGGGAAAACAGACTTTTTAACTTTTTTAACAGGCAATTGATTCAAATCCTTTGTAAAGTAATTAGTCATGAGACCGAGAAGGCCACCGAAAACCTATCCTTTATGTTGGTGAAAAAAAAATTGTTAATAAGAATATGGCTAAAGAGTCGTGCCAGAATAAGTGGATGATATATAGGAATAATGATATAGGAAATTAGAAGATCCAAGCAGCATTTAACAGATGCATTGATAAGCAAAAGATTCAACTTAAAAGTTAAGTATTTTCAGTCCTGCTTACACGAATCTGAGAAACGATCTGCCACCAAAGAGGCAGCGCATTTTCTCAATGATGGAAAGTTGGGAGAGATTAGGATCATGGATGGGAGAATTGAAGACTAATTATAAACGGAAAGATAAAAACTAGGTAATTATTTATTTACTTCACAAATTGTAGATGATAAAATAGTGAAAAAATAAATATTTTATCGGGAGACAGAAAAAAGATTGTTTTTGTTTATTCTTTTGAATAAAGAAATTACTCGAGTCAGTAAATAATTTTTAATTCGCATTTAAATAAAGCGAACAATATTAATATTAGATTTTTAGTCCCTTATATTTGCAATGTAAAATATATATTTCGCTTTCGCTTGTTCCAATACCAGCAGTTCATGTTATTTATTTCATATTCCAGATATACTTACTTTTGGGTTATGTTCTTCCCATATTAAAGGTACTTCCTTTTGAACACAATAGTATGATACTGGAATTTCCTGTATAATTAGATCTATACCGTAATTTTTCAGATCTAATTTGGCTAGTTCTTTGGCTGTTTCCCAGCTAGCATTGATGGCATGATTACCGAAAGGTCCAAATCCAGTGACAACAACTTTAAGAACATTTTCAGCCATTCTGTAACTTTCAGCGTTAATAATAAGTCAATATGAAATAAAAAGAACAATTATTCTTACTGTTGTCGTCCTGCATTTTAACTTTCTACAAATATGGTGGAGAAAGAATCCGATCTAAATGTATAAATGACGGTATTTACCAGTAAATAAAATGCGTCGATGCTGCCAGTTTTATTTCATCGCGGCTGTGATTTCTTCAGCGATGTTATCCTCACAGTGCATTCAGCAAACTCAGCCAAGTAATGTTATATGCCACTGTTCATAAATTTCTTTCTTAGGCGCTGCATTATCAACTTTTTATATCATAATAAAGTTTCTTCATAATTATCTTAAAATCTAATGTTGCGCAACTTAAATTTTTTAGTGTCAAAGAAATAGAAAATCCTACGAGTTCTTTATCAAACAAAGGAATTTAGCCATTTAATACTTTAATACAATCATTTTCATTTAGTGTTTGAGTCAGTCAAAATTTATCTGATAAACAAAGTTTTTTTTAGGAAAATTTCTGATTTAGCCGAATAAAGTAAAATTTTGTTTCGTTTTTTGATAGTGTTTTTACGATGTATCTGTGGAAATCTTAAAAGAATATGTATTATGTCTGTATGCCATTTTTGTAATATAATGGTATTTACATGTTAATTTCTTTTCATATAATCTTTTTTTAAAAATAAAGATTTATAATTAAAAAGTTTAATTATAAATCAGTAATATAGTCATAAAATGATATAAAGTTTTACATAAAGAAAATATACCAGCAAAGATATTTTAAAAATTAAAGATAGTTAAATTTAAGTCGGAATGATTTTAATCTTTTTCCAACTCACAAAATAAATTTTTATATTTATTATAAATAAGGTAATGGTATTGATTAATTTTTATTTCTTTAATTTTTAATATTTAATTAATTGTGCTGGTATAGACATTTTTTTAATGAATTGATTCCACTTTATAATTTTTAATAAAATTTTATATAATACAGTTTTACAAACTTAAGTTTAAAAAATAATGTTTGCTGAAATTTGAATTTAAAACAATAACTTGGTGTTACTATTGTTTTAATGTAAAGAAGACTTATGACTTTCCTGTTTTCAGATGAGGAAAATTTGGATAAGCCTTTAATCAAGATAAATCAAACAGATGCTGTGCTACAAAGTTCATTTTCAAATAATTTAGATACTGAAGACTGTTCTTCAGCAATGGCATGTAAGGATTTAAAAGCATCATGTCTGAATTGTAAATTTAATTACACATGTGTTTATGGTGCTAAGATAAATGTGAGCTGTAGTGTAAGAGATAATAAAATACAATGTGCAGGGGGTCGTGAATTTAAAAGAGAAATGATTTGTAGGTATTGCTATCAAACAGACCATTGGGAGCACAACTGTATCCAAAAAGCAAATTGTAATACAGTTGCTGCCCCTAAAGTATATTATAGGACAAACTGTACTGTAAAAGAAGAAATACTTTGTCTTGGCAAAAGAATTTTTAAAAAAAATCTGGCTTGTAATTGGACTGGGGGATATAAATGGTCAACTGCTCTTATATTTAGTATAACTCTTGGAGGATTTGGTGCTGATAGGTTTTATTTAGGGCACTGGCAAGAAGGTATTGGAAAATTATTTAGCTTTGGAGGTCTTGGTGTATGGACTTTAATTGATGTAATTTTAATTTCATTGAGATATCTGGGACCCGCTGATGGTTCACTATATACTTAAAGACATGGTTTTTGACACATTAATCTAGATTAGATGATAGATAAATTTTCCTTCTTGTAATGTGATCATAATGTGCAATATTAAAGCAGATATATAATGATTTTTATAGTCATAAGGCTTAAAAATAATCCAATTTATGCCTGTATAATAGTTAGATTATACAGTTGTTTTGTAAAAATAAAATATTAAAATTTTTTCTTTAAGAAGCTTAAAATAATTTAAAAAATTATTTAGTTTCCAAAGATTTAATTGAAGTGAAAATTATTATTAATTAGTAATTCAATAAAGTCATTTAATTATTATTATAAGAGAGTTAAATGATATTGCTATAGAAAATATGATCTGTGTAAAACTAGAAATGCCTTGTTATTACCAATAACAGATAAGCTTACCAAAATAATGATGAAATGAGGTTTGTATATGAATGATTAAAAAAGTATGCATTAAAAATTTGAAAATATAATATGATTATGCATATCTGACAGAAAAAAATAAATTATTTAACCAAATTTATCAACGTTTTTCTTATTTTACAATTTATAATCATAAGCAAATATCAATCCTTAATTTAATAATATTTTATTCATAGTTATTTGATTAAAAACAACACTTTTCAAACTGATACAAAATACTTACTATTATTGAAATAATAATCAAGATTTGTAGAATAATCAAAATTTTTTAAATTTACTTTCATGAATCTGGATTATCTGATGATTTTTTTGAGTTGTTCAAATCTTAAGTTTTGTATATTATAAAAGCTTAAGACTTTGATAATCCAGAATTGTGACAAGAATCTAATTATAAAAAAAAATGGAAAAACCAAAACAGAGCAATTTTATTATAAATGAAATTTTTTTTATAAAGGAACAGGCTTGTTTTTAAAGTATTTCTAATGTTAATTTAAATTTGTTCGATGTTATTGCTATTAACATATATTTTTCATCTGATTTAATGTCACTTTATGTTTTTGTTTCTTTTTGAAAGAAGAGTAATAAAGGAGGTTAACACAAAAACAAACAAAAAGAAGCTTTTGATATTTTACTTAACTGATGAATATAATCTATGTAAAGTAAAGAATTTATTTTGCAAATTAATATTTTAATCTCGACAGTTCATATATTTTTCGATTTCATCTGAAATCTTAGAAGTCAATAGTCTAAACTTGAATGTAAAAGAGATCCCGTTAAATGAAGTGAATCAATATTAAGTTAGAGGAATAATTTTATATTACCAAAATGTTTTTAATTCCTTTTTGTATTTTAAAATTAGTATTTCAACGGCGCTTTTAAAAAGCAATTAAATTTAATATTCTTAACAAAACTTCAAACTTTTCTAAATTTTAAAAATAAATTTTATTTTCAGATTCAAAAAAACAAATATTTAAATCACCACTTCTTAATATATGTTATAAATTTAATTATACCTAACCTAACAAGTAATATGTAAAGTTACGTATATTAATATGTAATATATAAATTAAATATTTATATATGTAAAATAATATATTAAATATATTTTATACGTTAATTGAAACTTAATATTTATTTTTATAAGTCTCGTAAGTAAAAATATACGTATTACCTAATATTGAAGAAAGGTTTTTCATGATTTTTATTCAAGCTCCTATTTCTTTTTAGTTCCTTCCGTCATTCACAATTAAAAAAATGATATTTTTATTTTAATCAAATTTAATCTATGGAAAATAAAAATATAACAATAATAATTCATCTTAGTTCCAGGATATTTATTCCAGTCAAAACGTAATTCATAAATATTCTTAATACTTTTACTTTCTTTTTTCATTAATTTTAAGAAACTTAACATCTTTTAAATTGAAATTAAACTTTTTATTTAGTCACTTCAAATTTACATAAATATATTTTATGTGAAGAGCTTGGTTAGAAAATAAACCATTTACATTTCATTTACATACATCTTCAGTTAATTTTAAGCTTTTTGAGTAACACATAATGAATTTTTTACTTTTTACTTTTGAAAAAATTTATTATTTACCATTTGAATTTTAAGTTAACTATTAAAATAAGAAAAGGTTAAATAAAATAATCTGAAATATATGTTCAGCAGTATTATAGTTTTTATTAAAAGTTAATAATTTCCATAATACTTAAATCTAAATAGATGGGCTCTCTTTAGAGAATTTCCAACTGCAAAATAACCACTATTAGGAGAAAAATCAATGCAATTGACATGATGCATATTAGTTTGGAATGGAGGAAAATTAGAAAAGACATCCATGGATGACAAGTTTATCAATTTGACTGCATTATCTTTGTAATGGGATGAAAATGAAAGTATTTCACTTGTTGGATTAAATGAGACATTTGTAATAGGTGTTACCAAATTATAAAATGTTTTTAGAGGCATAATGTTTTTGGAAGTAATATTGGAAATCTCATATATATTTACAACTCCTGAGTTTGATCCACATGCAAGCAACTTATTGTTTGAAGATACAGCAATTGCTGTACCACTTATACAACCATCATCAATGAATTTTTTAATGCACTGTCGGGATTTCATATCCCATATATAAACTTCACTTTCATCCCCATGAGAATAAAGCATTGAGCCATCATTATTAAAAGCAAGACAATTGACATTACAATTCATTTGCAAGTTATCAACACATTCTTTAGTTACTGCAGATAATATGTGAATTAAACCTAACTTTCCACAAACTGCTATAAATTTACCATCTGGTGATACAACAAAGTTTTTCATATTATGTATGGCATCCATTTTTGCATTAGATACTTTATACATCTTTCCTGTAATTAAATTAAAATTATGAAAATATTTGTGCTGCCTAGAGCCAATTATAAATTCATCACCATTTTTAACAAATGCTGCACAATCAACAGGAAATCTGTAAAATTTAATTGACTGCAATTTTGTATTTTCTTTTCCATCAACTTGAAATAAAGAAACTATTCCTGATAAACCTGCGACCATTGCTACAGTTGATGTAGGATGAAATTTTACAACATTTATTGCTCCCTCACTATAGGCTTGGTAATTCAAATCCTTTAATTTTTCAAATTCAAGAATTCCTTTCCCTAGAGATTTTGACTTTTTTATTAAATTTCCACAATGATTTAAAATTTTTTCTTGATTCTCTGTTAACTTATATTTAGCCCATTTGGGTTCCTTTGAAATTTGGTGAAATTTATATTCTCTTGACTCTTGATCTAATCTTTTATTAAGATCTGTATTTGAGCCATTTATCATTTCCACTTCTGCAATATCGTTTTCATCTGTCCAAGCTGGTTGTCTCTTTTTACTACTTGAAATGCATATATTATCATCTTCATGGTTGCTTTCATAATCTTCAAAAATTTCACTTCCAGTTCCAAGAACAATTTTTTCTAAATAAGCAAGTTCTTCATCAGCTTTATTGTCTGGCTCAAGCGCAACTCTTACTTTTTTTTGTGACAGTGAAGATTTAGTCTTAAGTCTTTTTGGCATTTTTCGAAGTTCTATGAAAATCTGAAAATAAACCAATAAATTTAAATCTTCACTCTTTTTAAAAAATTATTCAATCTTCCTCTGATTTTTTTAATTTTAAATACTTTTTTATGCAATCTTATTTATTAAACAAAATTTATATAAATAATGTCATTTCACATTAAAATATCTGCAGCCATTATGCCAAATAAATGTAACATTAAATAATTTACTAAAAATCTTTCATATGACTTAACGCACTCTATCAACAGATATATTATGGTTTTTAATTTTTTTACCTCTAGCTAATATCAGTTAATTAGCACATTACTTCGAATGTAGCTATTATCATTTAGTTCATTACAGTGGCAGTTAAACCAATTGCTACACTTACAATCGTTGTAATTATAATTCCATAGAGTTAAACGCTCTATGACCAAAACACATGTTTACCTACATCATTCATTCATTTATAGTTTTGGGGTTGGGAGTAAAGTCTGTGTTCGTAGTTAATCAGTTTAATTCAAACTTTCACGCAGTTGATGCTTGAAGTTTGAGAAAGTTTTTGCACGGTATAAAGAAAAATCATCATAAAATATTTTTTTATGATTTTAATTATTAGAAATATTTTTTAAAAATCGTTAAGTTTATAAAAATTATATTTACTTTGATAAAAAAAATAAAAATGTATTTGCTAAGTAATTCATTTTGGAAATGTTTATCAGTAACAAATTATTTATATAATCAAATAATTTTTAATGACAATTTACCACTTTTTTACGCTCTAAATGAAAATGGATCATAAATTAATTATAATTTGTTGAATTAGAATTTGACATTAATGATTAAATCTTTAGGTAAGTTTTTTGTTTAAACTTATTTATCTAATATTTTATCAATTAATGATGCCAGAGAAACATATATATATAAAAATTACATTATATTCATAAGAACATATATGTAACATATATGTTCTTTTTGATTTAACTTTTGCAATTTTTATTTAACGAAGATAATTATTGTTGCTTTAAGAAAATAAAATGCAAATGTGATGGGAAAAAGTAATTTTAACAATAAATCCTTTGGGGTTTTTATAAAATAATCTGTTTTAAACTATATAGAAATATCTCCAGTTAACCTGCTTGACATGAGATTTTTTTTACTTGTGAATTATAATAATAGGAAAGCTATTTAAAATATTGAAAAATGACGTAATATTTAATAAAAGTGCAGCACTTTAACAGGGATTTTTGTTATATTGAGCTAAATATATTTCATTACAATTTAGAGACAGTTTTGTTATGACCTTATATACTTATTCCTATATGGTCAAGTTTAATTTAATCTTTATTGTTTATTTATTGCATAGTTTAAAGCAAAATTGAAGAACTTATGATTCAGATATTCTTAAAATACAAAAATGCTCACTTAGCTTCTGTGTATGGGCAACATATTTTAATATAGCTTTTATTTTTTCTCTAATTCAAATTTCTAACAATCTAATTTTTATAAATTGAATCTATTATAAAATAAAAGAAGAAATAATATGTGCTAAAATTATATATATATATATATATAAATATAGATGTTACATAGATCACCTGAATAAGTGATTAAGAAAATTATGAGTTGATTTTCTTCTGAAAGAAAATGAACTTGATATATTAAAATGAATATGAAATTCAGTATTTCATATAATGCAGAAATATGTTTTACACACTATATAATTTCAGTGTATAGATATTTATTATTCCTATGTTATATTTTAACTGATTAATACTTAACAATTAACTTAGAATTAACCAAAATATGATGATGAGTTATGAAACATCTGCTGTATCACTATTATACTTTCAACATAAATAAAATTGATAATGATTCTTCAAAGGATTAATATTTTATTTGTTACCTTTATTAAAAAGATAAAAGACAAAAGATTTACCAGTCTACTTATATTGTCTGACCATATCAAATCAAATATTTATTACTACTTGCTAAATTAAAATATTTACATTTTTTCTATCATATTCAAATATCATAATATTTTATACCGTAAATTTACCTTTTATTTGAAAAACTATGTGGATATATTTAATTTTTTTACTATTTATGTTGATATTTAAAATGATGTATAAAAAATATATATGAAAATTACAAAAAGTTCATATGCTTGTTAAAGTAAAATATGTTAGTTTGAATTGTCATTTATTTATATATATAGTCTTAAAATTTGGATTCTCATTTGAATAACTATATGATTCAATAATTTGCATTTTTGTTTTCTTTTGATGCAAACTGTAGTTTCACATATAAAATGATTTTTGATATAAAAACATTGAATTAGTGTAAAAACAACCAAGTTACAAATTAATAATACTGACAAGAAAAATGGTCTGTAAATAATTTAATTGAAATTTATTTAGTGAAGAAAAAGATGCCAAAAACTTTTGAGCCAAATATTTTATCAATTATTAAAATGCTGAATAATTTTAACCTACAATTTGTTTTTTGGCTATTTATTTTAAGACTAATTCTAAACATAGAAATTTTTTCCTTAAATCTTCTTATATCTCAATTTCAGATTTTCAAAAATTAAATATTTTTGAAAATATCTATAGAGAAGTGTCAGTAAAAATTCTCTCTTCATATATAATAATGATATATTATATTGAGGTCTTGGAAAATTTTAAAAATTGCAAAATTTAATTTATATTTACAAATAAAATAAATTATTTGTTATTCATTTAGTACAAATATATTATTTAATTATAAATATAAATCATTATTTTAATATTTTAATTATTTATTCAGTATAATATTTAATAATATATAATAACATAAAAAATTTTATTTTTTGAAAATTGCATTTTCTTGCCTTGTCATTGTTTTATAGGTCTTTCTATTATTGTCTTAGTGTTATTTTTTAAAAGTAATCCACAAATATCGTCATATATAATACACTGAAAACTGTATCTTTCATATGCTTCAGGAATATGAAAACAATGTGGAAATCTCTGGAACGTGGCAGTTCTCCTGTGGATTGGTGCGAAGGGAACTACAGAATTTCTCCTTTTATAGCAGAGTTTATGAATACTGCAAGTATTTTAAATTTTTTTTATTATTTTATACAAGCGCTTATTGGAAGTAATATTTTTTTAATATTTATAATATATATAATAATAATAATAATAATAACAACAACAACAACAATAATAATAGTAAAGAATTACTTATAATGAGAAATTATTAAAAGATAATAGATACTTGCAATGAAATGTAAAATTTCAGTTTTTCATGTCTTTGATATTAGCTTAATATTTTCAATTATATTTTCCTAATTAAAATTTTATTTTGCTTTATTTTCTAGTATCTGAATTGTGATTACGTTCATTATATTACTTATTATCTGTAAAAACAATTCAAATAATAATAAATTTAGGCCGTTTCAAATATAGGTCGTTTGTTATTGATAGTCGGAATTGATGAAACGGCAGTATAGAAATATATAATTATAATGAAAGTAATAATATATTTTAAAACGTATGTGTTTCATCAGCAACATAAATACAGGTTAAATTTAAAAAATAAATAAAAGTGTGAGTTTGGATGAAAATTTAATTTTAAAATCCTTATAATTTTGCATATTGTTGTAAATATCAGACAAATCATTTTTCCCAATTAGTTAAAACTTACGTTTACATTATGATTTATCAGGAAATAATTATTTTTTTTTTGGAAAAATAAACATGTGCAATTAAAATTAAAATTTTATTTGTAAAAAACTCTAATTTAATAGACAAACTTGAAATTGGAATACAATAAGAAATTTGTTGACCATATAAAGGTGAATATGATACTTTGGAAATAAATAAATCGATTTTTTTTATAAATTAAAGAGCTTTTTTAAAGTACTTTGTAATTTCCACGACATATTTATTAATTTCCATAAAATCAAGAAATAATTCTAGAAATTTTTATTATTGTAAATAATAAATTCCCCTTGCCAACATCAATCGGTGTTTCACTGTGTTATGGATAAATAAATAAACTTAACAAGACTAAAAAAACATGATTTTTGATTTCAGTTAAAGATATCATTTATATAAAGATGAAAATTTGGAAAGAATTTTTCCCGATCACATTCTTTAGACAACAATGTTTATGAAATTTTAATAAAAAAATTTAATAATTTCGGAATTTTGTTACAGCTACCAAATTTGATATCTTCTATAACAAATTAATTAGCTTGAAGTCACACTTTTTTGGTAGAATTTGGTAATATTTTCAGTTATTTATTTTTCAAAATAAATCCATAAGTTCGTTTTGTTTAGCCAGGGAGTTTAGTTTTTGATAAGATATATGTAAATTTTTGTTTCTAAAATTTGCAATAACAACTTATAACACCTTGTTTTTTCGAAAAATATTTTTTCATTAATAAAATCTTACTATTAAAACTAAAAATATTTTTTCATATTTTGAATTTTAATATTGAATTGTGCAGAAAATCTAATTTGAATTTCTTAAAATTTTGTTTTAAATTACCACATTTGCGCCCTATGTTCCCATTAAATGAAATTAAACCGCTTATTATTATGTTAAATCTTATATGATTAATAAATTTATATACATAATTTTTCTTAAATTGCTTTATTACTTTGAATATGGATAGATATTTTGATTGCCCGGTAACTATATGCTTCCAGAATTCTACTTCGATAATGTAAAGTGAGCTAATTTTCTATGATTTAAGTAATTGTAATTCATTAAATATGTTGCACACGTTGAAAATATATTTTTGATGATGCGTACTATGTAGTATTAACATCTTACATAATTTTTTAATTTTTACAATGCGTGGATGAGATGAAGGCAGTGTGCTCTCATTGTGCAGAAGTTCTCTAATTTTGCAACTATTGACGTCAGGCACATGTATAGATGAGTCAAACGCCAATTTGGGAAATTATAGGACGATGAGATATTAAAGGAAAGGTGAGGAATTTGAAGGTATTGAAAACGAAAGTACGAAAGAATGTTGATTTCATTTGGCTCCGAATTAGCAGTACAGATGAAACAAAAGGGGTGTTACGGGTGTGTCATGCTAAGGCAAATATTAAATAAAATTGAGGAGTGTAATGTGCTTTTTGGAAGGGAATTGTCTAAAATTTTTTTTTTCATAAATACTTATTAAAAATAAAATTCGCTTTATATCTCAATCCGCATCTGTGTTGATTGTGATCAGTGGAAATCCTATGATCGTCGATAAAAAAATAACAAAATATAACATATCATTTCTAAACCAATTACAATTTTAAGGGTATAATAATTTAATTATCTCAAATTCTGATATTTTGATATGCGCCTTTTGATGGAGTGTTTATGAAATTTATACTTTTATTTTTTTTCGCATGATGCTGTTACATTATGAAAGACGTTGCTTATTAGAATTTTATTATTTCTTAAGATAATTTTATGCATCTTAATTATTAATTAGCAATGAGGTGGTCGTCTTGGAATAGTTTCGATTGTAAAAATGTTATCTTAACTGGCTTCATAATAGAATAGGAGATAAGAATGTAAAGAAAGGTTTTCGATCATGAAACAGGAAAATATACGTTTATTTTAATATTACAAACGATAAAAATATAGTCTTTTTAAATAACTTTTTCGATTCATCCAGAAAATATTTGTTTGGTTGAGTCGGTAATTTATAGCAGCGGATGACATTTAAGCGTTTAACATCTTTCTATAATGAAGGTTTAAATAAGCGTCCAAGGTTGTATATATCATTTATTTAGTGAATTTCAGGCTCTTAATCAGCAATGTCATATACACGGGATATTAGTGTTGATATTGCTCCATTTTTTTTGGAAGACAAAACATTTTAATCGACATCATCTTTGTTTCTTTGATTAATTCGCAAGAGTATTAAATAGGTCTGTGATATCTGCAGGTTTTAAAATTAGAAAAATTTCATATGAAAATTTACTCGGAATTTAAGAAAAATTTAAACATTTAATATGAAATATGTTAAAATTTTAATAGACATTGTTATTCGGTTCTAAATCTGAAGCTTTGAGAGTTTTTTTACATACAGACATATTTCAAGGTATATTATATTAAATTTTTATAGCTTTTACATTGCCTATAAGCAAATAAATTTTTTTAAATATATCAAGAGTTTAAAATTTGACAATGTTTAATTAATCGAATAACAATTTTAAAATAATAAACTTAAAAAAATAGGATTTTTCCTCTGCTGATTAATTGATTTATCTAAGCCTTACTTCGCCATTTATGTCAGTAATATATCATATTATATTATTTGAACTGAAATATTTCGTAAGCTGATATAATAGTAAAACTCCGGTGGTTTTAACTTTTGCGAAATCACAGAAGAACCTTGAGAAATCACAGAAGACTTTTGAGAAATAAAGATTTATAGATTCTGCTTATATGAAAAATGTATTTAGGCTGAATTGTTATATGGGCGATGCGTTAATTATCGAAAATAAAAGTTAAAGTGCAATTAATTAAAATTATGTCTTCATAGTCAGATGTGTTTTGCGATAAAACATAATTTAAAAAAAATTAGGCAATAAAAAATGAAAAATAAATAATTTTTAAACCGTAAATAACAATACGTTGTTATTAAAGATATTCGTGATTATTAGTCGAATTTAAGATAAGAATATTTGACTTCATTTGGTTGAATAATTAGGGGATTACTGTTCAGCGATAATATACACATAAAGAAAAAAGTCTAACAAAGACATGGAAAGGAAATAATTGCACAAACAGAAGATGCAGCTTTTAATTTATAGGCATCATAACTCTCAAGAGATATGAAATGAATTATCAAAGACTGCATCTTTTTGCGTGTAACACGAAAATTGTACAAAATTCATTGATATTACTTAATATTGAATTATTTTTAAATATTATGCGTCAAAATATCTTAATTCGACATTTTATATTCTTAAGTTTTATGTCGCTAATAATTAAAAATAATAGAAATACATATCTTTTACTTTAAATTATCGTATATTTTTATGTATGATACATTTCTCTTTACTTTTTCTTACCTTAATTCTTATTATGAGGATAATTGGGAAAATTTTTTTTACTGAGCAGTAAAAAAAAATGAGAAATCAGAATAACTGAATATACGATTTCTTTTTTAGACATGTACTATAAATATAAAAAAACTTTAAGTAAACAAACCAGTGCTTATTTTTGTAAATACTATATTGATAGACAAATTGTTTTCCCGCTGATAATGGATTCAGTAAGATGACTAACGGGAGCAAAATCTCTGAAACCTAAATTTTATGTCATTTTTAGGGATATAATAATGGTAGAAGATATTTGTTTTTAAAATCAATTTTTTTGATGTGAGTATAAATGTGTGCAAGATGAAATAAAATTTGTAAAGAGCCGAAAAGATTTTTTTAAAAATCGCATCTTTATTGTGTGATATTTTTTTTTTATTCATTATATTTTCACTCAGTTTTTTTTATTCAGGAGGAAAGTGCCTTGCGCATCATAATGGCAATGGTTCATACTATTAAAAATCTTTGATTGTTGCTGCTAAAAACATTTACCTATGTAATGCTTTTTTGAGACCACCAAAGTATTCTACAGTCCTGATATCAGCCAGTTACCTAATAATCTTTTTGACCATGAAGTTTAGAAGTTTATAACATTAAACTCATTTTGTCCGAAATAATTTTATTGTATTTGTTTTTGATTTTTGAAAATTGCTTCAATCTGAACTAAGTGCCTAAGGAAAACCCCAGTTCAGATATGAGTTTTAGCCAATTTATAATAAGACCGGGCAGTATCAAACTTGTGAACGACCAAGCAACATAGTAAACCCTAATTTTAATTTTACTGCATAGGGTATTATTTTCAACATAATCGTGAATAGTTTTATGCTGAGTGATATCAAAACACGTAAATATCTTAATCACACTTTTGACATACGGTATTATTATGTGAGTGATATAAACTAATGTTCAAAACGAAGACAAGTAAGAATTTTATTCGGAATAAACTTTCGTTTAAAATGATCTGTAATAAATAATTTCCGTCATTTTCTTATCCATTTATTAAGGATGTAATATTAATTTACAATTATTTACTATAAATTTTAAAAAAAAATGATCTATAACATAAAATTATATCAAGCATATCTCATCAAGATAATTTTTTCTCTTACAGGTTAGCAATCTTATATTTTTCCTGCTGCCTCCTTTATTAATGTACTTATTTCGTGACTATGGAAGATTTGTTAATCCAGGAATTCACATTATTTGGGCTCTTCTAATTGTGGTTGGAATGTCTTCAGCCTATTTTCATGCGACTCTGAGTCTCGCTGGTCAACTGTTAGATGAACTTGCCATATTATGGCTTTTCTTGGCAGCTTTCACAATGTTTCTTCCACGAAGATTCTTTCCTGCTCTTCTGCGCAATGATAGGTAAGAAATCGTTGGTAACATTCTCGGAAAAAAACTTTCATTAGTTATTTTCAAAATTTGAAGCGCAAACTATTTTTAACTTCAGTCTTTTTTTAAGTTTTTAATTTTTGTAAATTTTCCCGAATTTTTCTGATTGATGGTCAATAATTTTAATTAATACTTAAGAGGTCCATCGCTTATTTGCAATTGAATTATTTTATACAAAAGAAACAGTGCCTTATGATTAATGCAGATTTAAAGATCATTTATACATTTTTATCCATAGTCTGTGGCATATTCTTTAATATTTAGAGGTTGAAATGAATTTTAATTTAGTTTCCAAAAATACTATTTTTTTTTTAGGGGAAGACTCTGCATCTGCGTTCTCTTATTTGCTGTTTTCGGCACTTTTTTTGCTGTTCATCATCCATCATTGAATGCCTTCGCTCTGATGACTCTGGGAATTCCAGCTCTTATTGTTTTAATGCAGGAATTAAAAAGGTACTTCAATTTTTCAATTTATGTTTGGTAGAACATGAAAGCCAATTCGTGTTAAGCCAAGATTAGAAAGGAAGACAAATTTCTGCTGTAATTAATATTATTTAATTAAATAAATTTTGAAAGTAAGGCAAACATTAATGATAGGTGCATAATTGTCTTAAACATTGGTTAAAAAAATAATTATTATTTCATAAAATGCAAAAACTAATGATTTTATAATTAATTTAACTAAAACTGCATCTTTAATCGCATAATTCAATAAATATTATTACTAAAAATTATGGTGAGATAGTTTTTTGAAATTCTAAATTTTTTGTATTTGAATATTTCTTATAAAAAGCAAGAATAGATTTCTGGGATATGATTTGTTTTGTCCAACTGTATTGTATAATTAAATTGATTTTTAGGGTGAACTGCACGAGAGTTTACAGATTAGGAATAAGATGCGCTTGCCTTTGGGTTTTTTCTGTCTTCTGTTGGGTTAGTGATCGATTGTTTTGCGACGTTTGGTCATCCATTCACTTTCCATATTTACATGCAGTGTGGCATGTATTCATTTTTCTGGCTGCTTACACAGCTGCTGTGCTTTTTGCCTATTTTTCTGTGAAAGAAGAAAAACCGGAATTGACTCCCGTCTTAAAATATTGGCCAAGGGATGATTTCGAATCAGGTATTCCCTATGTAACAATTAGATGTTTTTCCAGACGAAGAGTGAATAATGCAATTTAAACGTTATAAAATTAGCGTCAAATTATATAAGAGGATAATTTTTCAAAAAAATGATTTTTAACTTTTATCTTATGATACTAATACATTTTTTTAGTTATGTATATTTTTGTAAATCTGTATAAAATACTTTTATTTATTAAAACTTTATATGACTTTTTCTTTGAAATTGTCATTTCGTTTAAATTTCTTAAATTTACTTTTATTTTTTTATAAATAAATTTTTTTACAATACTTTTTCTAATTAAATTAATATTTTCAATAAATGCATGGTTTGATTCATCGTTTTGTGTTGAATCACAAAAAAGCTAAATAGTAAATGACAAAAATTATAATTATTTGATTCCTCTAATTGCCAAAGATGTGGAAAACTTATTCTTTACATCATCAAGTGTTTGAACAGAGATCTTTCCCAAAATTCGTTATTTTGTAAGAAAAACAAAGTTTTATTATTTTTTCCATAATGCGTTGTGAAAACTGAAAATTAAAATTTTATAATTTTTTTGTAACGAAAGGAATTTTTGAAAAGTTATATCGTCAATTTTTCATCAGAAATTTTAACAAAACAAAATAAAACTAATTTATTTATATGTAATAATTTATTAACATATATGCATATATATAAATATATTTGTATGTTTGTGTGTGCGTGGGTGGATGTTTGTGTGTTTGTATAGGATAACATTTAACGTCAGTTTTGCTGTTAATGAAAAAGCATTATAATCCATTTAAATAATATTCAGTTTAAGACTGAATTTAAAGACGATATATAACTAATTGCTAATCAGAGTCCATTTATTTCAAAAAAATATTGGACCAAATAATCAAGTTCAGTCATTTTCATTTTAGAGAAAAAAATCGTTTAAAATGAAAAATGTATTAAATGTGGCAATGTAAATGGAGATCTAAACAGCGCTTTGAGTAAGTCTCAATTTTTAAATAATTTAATACTTTTGATTATATAAATATACCGAAAAGTGCTTTGGTTCCGTAATTGTGAGAGTTCACATTAACTAAAATATAATAATATTAAATTTGTTGGCACTCCAACTTTTAATTAGGAGCTCCTTAAATATGGGATTTTAAAATAATATATATATTAAATCAGCTTTTATTTTTATAATTGGCTATTTATAATTTCTTTCTGAAAATAGATATAAAGTATTGTTAGATATGCGTATTTGTGACAAAACTTTTGATGTAAGCTATTAATTTTGCAATTTATGTGTATTTGATTTTCTGATAATTTAAAATAATTAAAAATTTTGCAGGTTTAAATATGTATAAAAGAGAATGTAAAAAAATATATTGTTGATGACATTCAATTATAATATTCAGTAAAGTTTTACTTTTTTCAAATCTTATTAATTTTTTTGTTTGAATTATGTATTGTCATTGTTTGCTTTACCTCTCGAAAACCCATTGTATATGTTTCGCAGCGGAAGTTTTCTGTGAAGTTACGTAATTGTATATTTTAAGATTGCATAAATTCTGTTTACTTAACTTGTTCTTGATACGAAGTCACCGAGAGACTTCCTTTTTGCATATTAAATACAACATTAATTATCACTTTCGTAGCTCCAAGTGTTAATATAGAATTGTGAATAGATGGCTTAATTTAAATACAGTGATGTTTTAATTTAAAATTGTAACCCTAAATTTTATTGGATAAATATTAAAAATTGGTGATGAATGTCGATTTCATAAAATCATCCGATAATTTATCATTATTTGAAACTCATTTAATATGTAATCGTTGATTAAAATATTTTAAAACATTAGAAATATGAAAATTTTAAAATTTATCATGCTATTTTTAATTGATTTATCTGGCAATCATTTATAAAATCAGTGGTTAATAACTTGTTACCAATAATATTGTAAACATTTTAAAAAAGTTAATTTATTTCATTCATCATATAAAAGAATTTACACTACCAACGAAAATCATTATGGTTTATTATTATTATTAGGAAAGCTAATTACCTATTGCAATTTGAAACTTCCTTAATTTTTATAATAATTCGTTTGAATCTTTGAATTTAAGTTTTAACCAAACAGTATAAGTTACCTGTTACTAGTCTTGTAGACAATAGAATATTATTTGATTGATATACATATTTTTATAAAAAAAATTAATAATTATAAAATTAAATTTAAATTTCTTTGACTCTTTAAAAAGGTTTTTTCTCATGGCTTTGCATTCTTTATATGTGATGTGCGTGTGTGTGTGTGTGTGTGTGTGTGTGTGTTTGTTTATTTATTTATTTGTTTACTTAGATTGTATCTTCAAATATTTCATATTATTGAATAATTTTTCGAGTTTTACACAGCAGAAAAAGTCACGTTTTACTCCCAGATATTACATCACTCAAACAATATTATACAGACATATTTTTATCTTTTAATTTTATAATTGGATTAAATTATTAAAAATTTTTATATTATACATTCATAACTGGATGGGAAGTCCAATTCAATTCAGAGAAAATATTTTCACAAGGAAATTTTAAAAGGGGTTTACCTAATTATTTTTGAAATTGCAGCGCAAATCTCTCAAATCTTATAGCATTGAATTGGAAAAAAAATGGGCATCTCAATACTTACCCTTAGTCTAAAAAATGTTAAAAATATTGTTTAAAAAAAAAAGCTTCGATTACGGTAAAACCAGCGTAAATAAAACAGAAGAAAATCCAACATAATATTTTGAGCCTGTTAATCTTGCCGAAAATTTAAGCATAAAATGTAAAAAAAATCACATAGAACATTTGATTCATTATTATTTAATATATTTATGTACATCTGTGTAATAATCTAATGAGAAGAAAAGATCTTATTCTATTAATATAAACAGAATTTCTCTCTCTTTTCAGAGAAATCTCTCTGAGAGGCTAGCTCTCGAAGAGAACCTCTTAAGGTATAAGAACCACATTTTACAATTTATTTTAAAGTTGATGAAAGGAAAGTAGAATTGTATTTGATAATCTTAGTTATTGTTAGAAAAATGACTGTTAAATTTTTGATATTACATGAGACTTCAAAGAAACGTTTTTAAATTTGTGTTACGTAGTGTTAATATATTGATTAAAAACAGATATTTTTGAATAATGTATATATTTTACAGATAAATAAGAAATATTTTTTAAATAATAATATTTTACCAAAACTTTAATACTTAGCTACATGAGGTTTTAAGTTTTATTTGGTAAAAAAAAATTTGTTATTATTTCTTTACCTTAAAACATTATTTTATCAAACATATAATTATTTTTACTTTAAGATTTAGTATCACTCTTTACTTCAATCAATATACCAATCTAGTCTTCGGAGATATTTTAGTTACATTTGATTTCGTAAATCAAACTTTCAGTTTTCAAAATGCTCTTTAAAAAACAAATGTAGTCAAAAATTATGTTTAAAGTATTGTTTAACATTAATTGTTTATTTTATATATATATATGATGTAACGCAAGATATTAATTAAGTTATGTTATTGACTTTTTTTGTAATATCACAAAAAGTGAAATGTTAAATAAAATTTAAAGTTTTATCGACACAAAAGCTGACATAATTTTAAACTGACTTACATGCAATTATCCATTGTCTTAAAGTGTTTTCTTCTGATATGCAAATTATAAATTAATAATCGAAACCACATTTTGAGAGTTTATAATTCTGATAAAAATTATTGATAAAAAGTAAGTAATGTCATATCATATCAAGAGCTCATTTTAATTAAAGAATTTATTCTCTGGTCATCACCTAATGAAATGAATTGAAAATTTTCACATTTCAAAAATATGCTTAGTCATATAAATTTAATATTTTTACAAAGCTCAGTTAAAATTATTTTTTCATTAATTAGTTTTTTCTTCCAGTTTAAAATTATCTTCGTAAAATAAATGCAATTTAAAAAAAATTTTCTATTTAAATTTCAGGAATACTTTAGCTGTTTCTGATAACTGATTTAAACTCTAAATAAAGTAATTATCGGTTTATTTTAATCTAAAATTTTTTAAAAAGCCAATATCTTAAATTTTTATAATGTGGAAAATAACTACCGCATGTTTTGTGCTCAGTATATTGAAAATAAATTAGTTAAAATATTAATAATAATGTTATACAATTTTGATTACTTAATGCAATAAATTAATTAGGATTCCAGAATTTATAATGTCAAAATTATTTTATAAAATTGTTTTGTATACTATTCACGACAATGTAGATTAAATTTGTAAAGATTTACAAGATAACCATTTTAAAAGTTCAAATATCATGCATTAAATATTAACAAAATTCATACATATATTTTATAATAATAAATTTTAATATTATCATGTATTTGACATTTTAAAAGAATTAGTCGTTTGCCTTGTTAAAAAAAAGGCTTATCGCATTTTTAAAAAATAAGCCTAACACTAAGATGTGATGTTCTATTTTGAATACAATTTTAAAATCAAATATATATATATATTATGTAATTTTTGTCAGAAATAATTGGAAAATCTTAATCCAATTGTTTTTACAGAATCTGATCTTTGTGTGATGACAAAAAAATCTATTGTAAAAGTCAATAAAAGAAAATAAAATATTTTTAATTGGTTTATATTGAAAAATATTTTGAAATTATTTAAAATTGTTTAAATGCTCCCTTCAATAAATTTCAGATTTTTGCAAAGAAATCTCATTAATATTCAAATAGGATAATGTCATCGAAAACAATATCGTCATGGGTACAATTTTAAAAGCTTTATATGCATAATGATTGTTCTAATTTTTGGAATGCGACCTCAGGCTTTTGAAATTTCATATTTTATAATCTAAAGAATATCATTTAAAGAAAAACGAAGTTTTTTTAAAAAAAAATCATATTTTGTAATAGTTTTTAATTTTCAATCAAATTTTCTTGTCACTTGTACATTAATATTTTTATTCTCCGAGATAAGTGACAATATTTTTATCGGTCTCGAAAATTTTGACTTTATAAAGCATGTCCGGATCAGGAATTTTTTCTTTCAGTTCCTTCCAAATAAAAACCGCTAAATTTTCTGTTGTGCTCACTTTATCTTTGAAATAAAGAATGTCTTTATCCAGATTTTTGTGATCCAAAACCTCCATAATTGCAGCATTCATGTAATTTTTTAAATCCGCAATGTTCATGATCATGCCCGTGACTTGTGATATACTACCCCGAACTGTTACTTCTACTTTGTAATTGTGTCCGTGACCATGCAAATTGTTGCATTTCCCGTATATTTTTTGGTTTTCATTGTCATCCAGTTGATTGCTAAAATTTCGAGAAATAACAAAGATAACTTAGATAAAATAATATAGTAAAGCACTAGAGCACATGATCAAAATTTGTAGAATATCTTAGTTCAAAATCTGTAGTTATTTGCCTCTCTTATGTATCTTAAATATGGAAATGAAAAATTATTTTCAGTTTTGCATCGAAAACATAATTTTCTTTTTGTCCGCATCTTCGCGAAGTGACATGAATTGAGATGCAATTCTTTCCAATTAAAGTCTTCATAGCAAGTGAAGACTAGATGAAAGTTATTTAATTGATATCTTAGAAATGCTTTATCCTGCCTTATCATGAAAAAAAATAATCTTTATTCCTCGAAGCTGTACTTTATATGATGAATCAGAATAATACAAGTTTGTAAGAAATCTGTCAAAATTTATATCCTTGAAAAAAGAGGAGTGTTAATATTTAACAACTTTTGCTACTTCAAATTATGATGCACGTTTGAAGTTAATTTTCTTACAATGCATCAACGATCGCGGCAAATTTATATTTTAAATAAACTGGGTCAGAAAAAATTTTCGAACTCTTATCATTACTATTCTATAGTTATATAGCTTTATAGCAAAACATGTAGAGCTAAAGATTTTTTAGAATTTAAAATCCATGCAACTAATTCTTCAACAATAGAAATTAATCATATAATTTCGGAATTGTAAATAATTTCATTTTTGAATAATATAAAAGAGAAATAATTAGCGAAATATCACGGTATAAAACTCGACTTGTTCTTCTTTTATTACCTGTGTAGTCGATGACATGCGCTGAATGTTTCCATCCGAGTCAAATAACCTATGGGTGCTTCAGCCATTGCAGTAGTATTGAGCTGTCAAAAAATATTTATGTTTTGAAAATTAAAAATTGTTATGTAACTATAAGTTTTTTCTTATCAAGAGCCCTTCAAGGGAATTTATTTTTCCTTAGAGATAAATTTTATTTTGAAGAAATCACCAAGAGAAATTCTAATAATTTTTGATGGCGAATGTGGATGAAATTAGATAATTAAAATAATTTTTTAAAATTTGCGCTTTTTTTTATTAATACATCGTAAGATATTTTCATTTACAGTGTTGGCATTTCGGTTGTTCCAATTTAAGATTTTAAATGTGATACTCAATCTTATAGACTTATTTTTTGATTGCGTTTAAATAATAAATTGAAAGATTCCATAAATTCCATCATTTTGACATATTTACTTGCCTGTTAGAAGTAATGTTCCCGATCTTCACAAAAAATTGTCTTTATAGTTCTCAGGTAAATGACATGTTCAGTTTCTTGATCAAACTTTCAACCTGTCAAATATGTGTAATCGAAATTTTGTAGTCTGTCACATAATAATCCCCTCTCTTTTAGTGTTGGCGACAATTGCGACGCTTGGAGAGCACGTTAGTTATAGCGGAACATAATAATGAAAAATTGCTTCCACTGACTCAAAACGCTTTAGCAGCTGCTAAAAGTATTGGCGGAGATTTATCCGTCCTTGTGGCAGGCACAAAATGTGGATCGATCGCCGAAGAGTTGGCTAAGGCAAGGGGAGTGTCCAAGATATTAATTGCCGAGGATACCGCATTTAACGGATTCCTGCCAGAGGCGCTAACTCCCCTCATTGTTGCTACTCAAAAGCATTTTGGTTTTACACATATTATTGCCGGAGCATCTAGTTTTGGAAAATCTCTTTTGCCAAGAGTAGCAGCCAAATTAGATGTGTCTCCTATATCTGATGTTATAGCTATTAAAGATTCTAATACATTTGTTCGGACGATATATGCAGGCAAGTTTCGTTGTATTTAGAATATCATTAATTCTTTCAACTGAAATATGGGTTTAGCCCATATAAAGCCATTAAATATTAAGCTTTTATAATAAAAAAAATATTTTTTAATTAAATTAAACAAAAGCTATTAAGATGTATTTTTATAAAACGTATTTCATGTTATAGTTCCGTTATTAATATTATAAAATTATTACTTTTATTGTTACATTTTGCAATTTAAAATAATTTTAGTCAAATTTAAATGGTGCTTGTTGTTATTTCACATTTTATATGTGATCTCATTTTTCTGTTATGTTATGCTTCTTAACTGTAACATTCAGCAATTGATCAAAGCAAAAACTGACATGGCATTTTTTATTTAAATATCATTTGATTTTGGTCATGGAAAATATTTTTTTTATACATCTTTTTATGAAAAAATTATATTTTAGGAAATGCAATTTTAACTTTGAGAGCAAATGATCCTGTAAAAGTTATTACTGTGCGAGGAACTTGTTTTCCTGCTGAACCTCTTAATGATGGATCTGCCATGATTGAATTAGCACCTTCTGGTTCATATGAATCAGCAAATTCAAAGTTTATTAGTCAAGAATTAACAAAAAGTGATCGTCCTGAGTTAACGTCTGCTAAAATTATTGTTAGTGGAGGCAGAGGATTAAAATCTAAAGAAAATTTCAAATTGATATATGATCTGGCTGATAAATTGGGAGCTGCAGTAGGAGCATCCAGAGCTGCTGTGGATGCTGGCTATTGTGAAAATGATTTACAAGTTGGACAGACAGGAAAAATAGTTGCTCCGGTAGGGTTACACCTTATTTATAATGAGCAAATACTAAAAATTATTTCAATTGTGTTTTTAACAGGACATTTATATAATAATTTTAATGAAAATTATTTATATTAATCATTATAAAAGACATTTCTTTTTTTCTAATTATTTTTACCAAGTTAATGTAGAATGACAGACTATGTGAAAATCAATTTGTCAATTTGTTGGACTAAATCATTAAATAGATTTTTCTTGTAATTTTTGATAAAATAATATCTAAATTTCAATTGTCATATTAACAATATCACATCATAATGGAGTGCAACATATTTATACCATATTTTTTAAATTTTAAATAAAAATGATTTTTTTATTAAAAATTTAAAAATGATTT